>JXCR01130298.1:12815-27509 GCA_002079205.1 Phalaenopsis hybrid cultivar
TATATATATATATATATACATTTGTGCCCTCAATTCTTTCACATCACACCAAAAATATCACTAAAAAAGTGAAATACGCCTTTTTTTCTTAATGTATAGTCAAGGTGATATATATGTAAAAATTGAAGTTTAGATGTTAGATTTGTCAATACATAAAAATTTAGTGCTATGTATGTAAATCTTCCAAAAAATGGGAAAATACATACATACTAAACAAATGTATTTACTTATCTAAAACTCAAAAGTTTTATATTTATACCCATAATACAATTGTCAAATTACAATTATATCCATAAAATTTTAATTTGTGTAATAAAGTCTCCATAAAATCATCCATTTAACCAATGGGCCACAAGTCCTTTTATATGACTAATAGATGTAGTTGCATTCAATGTTAGTGATAACCAATGAATAAATATAAATAAATATGAAGACTAAAAAGCTGCTGAAATTGGGCTTTTGATGCCATCTTCATCACTTATTGTCACTAAAAAATATTCCTTCCGTACGTTTGCATGTCCGGATGGCCAACCAGTGATTACCACATCGCTCACTGATGAGATGTATGACGGCGTGACGCTCAGCGGTTGGCTTTCCAGACATGCAACAGATGGACGGAATATTTTCTCCCTTGTCAAGCCTTTTGACATTATTCTCTCATGATGTATAGTTTCACTCTCTATAAATAAATAAATAAAGGGGCGTTTACATCCATTCTCCACAATTCGTATTTATTTATATTTAACTTATATACCAGCGCCATAGATAAGGGATATCTCATCATTAGGCTTGGTAAATCCAAAGAGTCGGGAAGTTCTTCCTTATATAAGATTTATGAAAGTTTAGGTGTAAGAAATGTAAATTGGTTATCACACGAACAACACAATCATAAGAACGACGTCTTTTAATGTAATTTATCATTCATGAATTTGAAGAAATCCATCCTATACTGGTTTAATAACTTGTTTGTCAAATTTATCAATTTGTTCGACAAGTTCAAGCCGAAATTGAGAAGCTGGCATACTTTCAAATTACATATATCCCAAGAGAAGAGAGACGATCATCCCAAGTCGAGTAATCAATTAAAAGCTGATAACAAACTTATCTCAAACAAAAAAAAAAAAAAAGAGTTTTGTATCTTAAAGATAGTTTTTCTTGAACCATACATCAATACATCATATCTCATCGAGAGTTACATCATGGGGTTAAGCTAAGCTCTTTAAGAGTATTGGAGGTTCACAATTTAGTTTGGTTGAACAAGATGGATGTGTGAAATTAGCAATTTCAAGGTTCCTGGCCAAATTTAGAAGGAACTCCCGCATGAGAATGGGTTGGTGATGGAGTGTTCTCTATTTAGGGGTCCCTGATTTGTGGTTGATCGTGAGGTAGATGAACCTCACATATTTGTCCTAATATTAGTTGTCGAGCTCCACTTAGAAGCTGAATAATCTTATTTTGATTTTCCTTCATTCTTCTCTTACAGACTTCTCGAGGAAATGAAGAGGCATCTTTACTAGCAGGGTGATGCCCATCGTGGGGAAAAATATAGAGGCTTGTCGTCCCTGCCTACAAGATTATCCCTTGGAATGATTGATATTGGAGCAATAGGTTCTTTTTTTATAACCATTACACTTCTTAGCCATTAAAAAAGTGTCCACTCTTCTACAAAAGCATGATTCTATTTATCAGAAATGATGTCAAATTGTTATGTGCCGAAAGATTTGAGGCGATAATGTATTGGTTTAAGGTTTTAGCATGCATAAAGATTCAACACATACACAAATATAAAAGAAAAATAACAATAGGAGACGCCAAGATTTTTACGTGGAAAAAACTTTAGAAGGGAAAAAAACCATGGCGCCCGCTATGAAATTTTAAGTACATTGGTCCACTCTTACCCTAAATTAGAGAAAATGGAATTATAAGATGATAATCACAGATGTACATTAGTATTTTAGCTATGATAATCATAATTGGTTTATAAAAAAAAATATGGTTTTTAGTTGCAATGGCAATAATTGGCCATAAATGCAGTAGTCGGTGGCTGCAATAGCAGTAGTTGACTACATAGGTCGTAGCTAGATATTGTAATAGTAATATTTGCCACAAAATTATAGATTGTTGCTACAAAGGCAGTAGTTAATCGTAAAGTTTGTAATCGATAACTACAACAAAAGTCGTAGTTGAAAGTTATAATAGTAGTTGTTTGTCATAAAGACCATAGTTGAATGTTATAAAGTCAGTAGTTGGTCATAAAAGTTGTATTTGATTGTTGCAGTAGTGGCGGTTGGCCACATATGACGTTGTTTTAAGTAGTAGCACTAATAGTTGGCCACATAGGTCGTAATTGGTTGCAAAAAAGACAGTATTTGGCTATAAAGCATGTAGTCAGTGGCTGCAATAGAGGCAATTGATCATAGATATCGCAGTTGAAAGTTATAACAGTGGTAATTGGTCATAATGGTCGTAGTTGGTTGTATGAAAGGAAGTAGTTGGTTATACATGTTGCAATCAATTGTTATAATAACGATAGATAGTTATAAAGGTCGTAGTTGGAAGATATATCAATAATAGTTGACCACAATGGCCGTAGTTAGTTGCTACAAAAACAGTATATGGTCATACATGTTGTAGTCATTGGTCTCAATAGCGACGTTTATCTATAGAGGCCATAGTTGGAAAAAAGAATAGTAGTAGTTGGTCATAATGTCGTAGTCGGGCTAAAACGATAGCTACTAGTGGTTGTCGGCGACCGGTGCCTGCAAGCAGCATGTGGCGATAGAGCTTGACGGTCGATAGCGGCAGATGAGCAGTGGTCGATGATGGTTGGCGGTCATAAAAACTAGTGGTTCCTTGTCAGTTCTTCTCAAGAATAAGCTCTAAAATTTTAAATTTTCTTCTCTTCTCCTCCTCTCAAGTGAAGAGATGGGATCTATTTATAATTTTTTTGGAGGGGCTTTTTGATTTTTTTCGTGTATAATTTATCTAATCATTTGATGGGACTATTCATATTGATTCCCCTTAATCATAAGTGATTTTTTAACGATTTGAGTGCCTCAATGATCTTGAAATTTAATAATCTTAAGCTCGTTGGATTTCTCTCATTGTGCTTGAACAACTTGACCTGAGCTTCATTGGAACCAAATTGAACCAATTTTAACATCATTAGGTTTATCTTGTCGGGCTAAATCTGAGCCCATATAATCTTGGACTTGAATTTGAAAGATGCTTCGTTAAAAATGCATCAAGATTATCTTCTATAGTAAGCAGAACTTTTTCTTTACTTTTGGAAAGGAAAGCCCAAAAAAGGAATATGCGTAAGCCCACATAAAAAATATATGTAAGCCAAAAAAAAAAAAAAATATGTAAGCTCAAAAAAAAATGAATATGGGCTGTTCGAATCCTCAAAAAGAAAAAAGTGCGCGGCCCTACTAATAATAAAAACAAAGAGGGATTTTTACACAAATACCAAATTATTTTCTACATTGACATTTCAAAAACTAAAATTTTGTTATGAAAACTACATCATTGGTAGATAAATATCAGAGTTCATGTGATAAATATGTAAATCCCCCGTACCATCTGAGTTGAAGATTACATCAGGACTCTTTATGTAGTTTCCATTCAGAGTACAATATTGAGGCGCCACGTGTCAAGTGAGCACCACCATAATACACTAGTATTAGCCGATGTTAAAAATGGTGGAACCTACTTAACATAGGACGCCCCACCATTAGACTCTGAATACATCAGAAGTCCTGATGTAATATTTATTTGTTCCATTTAGCCTTTTCTAAACCTAGAAAATATTAGGTGCAAATAATACAATTTTTTTAGAGCAACTAAGACTTATTAAACCTGATCCATAGCATATAAGATTGCAATAGGGGCATTTACATACATACCGCCCATTTCAAACATATTTATATATCTAACACCCAAACTTTTTTTTACACATTTATAACAAAACTCAAAATATATGCCATAAAAAATACCATTATTTTGAAATTTAAAAAGTGTGATACATTTTTTGCATCCATATGTAAAATATCATATATGTTGAAGTTTAGAAGGTAGATATGTCAATATATAAGAACTAAGGGGTATAGATGTAAATGTATCTTCTGAAGTAGCGCTCCATCTGCACATAGAGACCACAATTCTTATTTATTCATACATCCAACATTTAAATTTTCATATTAAGTTATAAGACATTCAAATCTTTAATATCATATAAACAATACAGCTCTAATGACAGAAGACTTGTGGTATGTATGAAAATCTAAAAATTCTCATTTTACAAATACATTCCATCATGACAAATGAACGTAAGAACAGATTAATGAAGTCACAAACATACAAGAGCTGATCGCAGATGACAACCAAACATTTAGAAGGGCAATTACATACATAGCACTCTAAATATCGCTAATTACGAAACTAACATCATCTTTCATCCATTTTTTAAATTAAACCCCAACCGATAGCTTTCATTTGAGAGATTTACATTTCTACCGTTGAACATAACAACCGTCGAAACTTCAATTTTAACCTGCAAATCATCCAGCCTATACTGAAAACATGGGAATCTGGTGGTCTATACGTCAAGATTGAAGTTTGGGTGGTTGATATGTTAATACATGAAGAATTGGGTGCATAAATCCCCCTTTCCCAATCATTTGATCAGGGCACACATAAATGCATTAGTTATATGGCAGGTAGTTTTCTAAATAGCAATGTTTCAATTGCTATATATGTTATTATCCCAAAATACATTCACCAACTTAGGAAAGCTATGGGTGCACTTAAATGCGGCTAGGTGATAATATAAACCAGAAAATAGCTCATTAAGAAGATGAAGGAAGATTTACATACATCCCACTTAGTTCCAATGTATTTACATACTTGGCACCGAAACTTCAATTTTTACATATTTGTCACCTTATGTAATGCATGAAAAGGTATATTTCACCTTTTTTAAACTTAAAATAGTGGTATTTTTTATGTGCTATGAAAAATTTGGGTGATATAAATGTAAAATTCAAATTTTAGGTATGTATGTAAATATGCCCCTAAAATTAATTTTAGATAATCGGTTCCCTGTTTGATCATTCCAGCAGAGTTGGGTCTTTCAGAATTATGAATCTAACATCCATAGAACTCTAGATTTCCTCATAGATTTGACTGTAACATCTTTTCTAAATGATAGCTTCCATTTTTTTTTTTTCTCATAGTTTGTAAAATTAGATTTAAAGGAGAAATGGAAATAAAAGGAATAAGGCATATTTGTAATTTAAAGAATGTGTAAGCTAGAGATGACTAAATATATCTTGGAATCTTCTTTTTACAGTATCAGGGCTTTCTTTCCAAGTTTAATTACTATTTTTTGCAAGAATTAGAGACTTTTTGAAAACATTGAAAGTGAAGAAGAATCAAGTGATAAAAACAGTTATATATATTTATGTATCTAATTAAATGGCCAAAAAAGATGGAACCACATTCTTAAGGTTCTGAAGTATGGAACCTGGTGAAGTTTCAGCATCATGACTAATTTAGATGTTATGAAACAAGAACTTGGTTCGCATCTCATGGCTCGTCAAATTCGTAATCTTTGTACTCAGACGAAGCGCCGCTACCTCCATTCGGAACTCTGTTGATGCTGCCGGCGCTATAGTAGGGAGCATAGACGGATATCGGGCTGCCACGAGAGCTCCGGCTCTGTACCATTGTTGTGCTCCTCGTCGTCTTTTGCCGTGCTTTTCGTCCCTAAAACGACCGGTCAAGTGATAGACTTGGAAAGAAAATACTAGACTTGACAAAAAAAAAATGCTTTTTGATAAGAAAAGAAGGAAAATTTACATGCATACCACACAATTTCTTTGTATTTACATATCTAAGACCTAAAGTTTGATATTTTTATTGAAGCATTTACATACATACCAAACAATTCTTATGTATTTACATATCTTAACACCCAAATTTTAATAGTTCCATGCACACCACTCAAATCTTTAACATCACATCAAAAATACCACTTGGCTCTACCTTTCTAAAAGTGAAATACACCCTTTCCTGGATATGTTTATAACACCAAAATGTTAAAAGTGTAAATATCAAACTTTGGGTGTTAGATATGGAAATGCATAAGAATTTGGTTGCAAGCGTGTAAATTTCCCTTACATTTATAGCAACACTTTGCTTTCATGATCCACTGCATGAACAAGTGTGATTTACCTTCAAGAAGTTGGCAGTAGTTGTTTTTGTATGTGATAATAAAGATTAGTGAAATGCATGTAAATATGAAAGTTTAGGAGTAAGAAATGTAAATACATGAGAATTGAGTGGTACGTATGTAAATGCCCCAACTTCAGTTGATAAAAGGTAGATTTACATTCACACTGCTCAATTTCTATGCATTTATATATTTAAAACCTAGACTTCAACACCTTAAATATGCATGGAAAGGTGAATTTCACTCATTAGAAGGAAGATTTACATACATAGCACTTAGTTCATATGTATTTACATATCCGACACGTAAACTTCAATTTTGACATATATGTCACCTTGCCTATGCATAAAATGTGTATTTCAATTTTTAAAAGTTAAAATGGTCGTATTTCTTATGTGATATTAAAATTTTGGGTGGTATAAATCTAAAAACAAAAATTTATGCCTTATTTATGTAAATACATAGGAATTGGGGGGATGTATGTAAAAGCCCCTTTTTGAAGTTAAAAACAAAAATTTTTGCCTTATATATGTAAATACATAGGAATTGGGGGGATGTATGTAAAAGCCCCTTTTTGAAGTTAAAAACAAAAATTTATGCCTTATATATGTAAATACATAGGAATTGGGGGGATGTATGTAAAAGCCCTTTTTGAAGTTAAAAATGGTGGTTTTTATCAGATATGAAAGTCTAGGTGGTATAAATGTAAAAAAGGAAAATTTAGATGTTAGGCATGTATATTCATGGGAACTAAGTGGAATGTACGTAAAAGCTTGATAAGATAATGCATGAATTTGCATAATCTGCACCTAACAGCAATGAAGTGATGAAATTCCTAAGATTCATTGAAATCCAATGAAAGAAGCAGAGGAAAGAACCCACCTTCCCCATGCACTTTTCCAAGTGAGGAGCGAAACGACCTGCAACGATCGGTCTTCCGCAGTTCATGCAATCGAAGATCTCACTGGCGATAGCTGGATGTGTCTGACCAAATATATCAACCATGTTCTTGCTATTACCATCGCCGCTACTGCTAGGATCCGCCATCCTCGCCTGAGCAGACAATCGTAGCTCTTCCTCCTCGTCTTCTAGGTTACGGTCCAGACCTAGCCGGGCGATCCGGTGGCATTCCGATGCGACATCTACGATTACACAATCGAGCAAATCTCCGAACACCTTAGAAGATAGCTGCACGAGAAATCACAACAGAAACAACCAATTTTAATGGGTTAAGTAATCCAATCCAATCATGAATGCCTTCTCATAATACAATCTCAACTTGGTATTCCATAGATAACTGACTGTTTTCTCATGATCTGGAGGTAGTTAAGTTCAGATAATCGGTTGACAATCATCATGTTCGAGGTTTACATTCAGAGCTATCCGTACTTTTTTTTTCGATTAGAACTAGTTTAACTTAGAATTATGGCGCAAATTTATAATCGGAACAACAAGAACATTAAACAGAGATTGCTAATTTCCCTTAACTGAAGTAAGAGTTTGCAAAGGAGGCCGCACCTTGAAGGGTAGGATCTCAGCAAATACTAAATGTAAGCGCTCAATGAGTCAAGATTCCTAACGAATTGTACAAAAAGGTTTCAGTGTCTATAATAGCTAATTTTCTGCTAATTTCACAAATCAGGAGCATTTAAGGAACCATGAACATCCATTTAGAAAGGAGATCAAAGGCCAAACGGTCATTAACTCATAAAAATCAACGCTACGTTACAATCAGCTGATCTGATGAGAAAGAAGAGAGCACACCTGTGATCGAGGAGACGCGCCGCCATCGTCGGAAACCGACATTTTGAAATCCGAGCCGAGAACCCACCAGCAGTCGAAACTGCAATCTTCCTATAAAAAACAATTCGCATCTAATCAAAACTAACGAAAACAAGAAAGGCAAACCAAACACAAGCCATCTGTAATGAGATCAATACCAGAACAAGTATTGTAAGAACCTGGATCAAATTGTCGAATAAGTCTTTGGGTCGCAAATCTTCTTGGTTAATTCGTAAGAGGGGAATAATCGAGAGAGGAGGGGGTCGATTCCGCGGAGAAAACGGGGCTAGGGTTTACAGGGATTGAGCGGAGGAGCGAGCTAGGAGGAGGGGCGGAGGCCGGGAGATTTTGTGGGTTAGCAGGGAGGAGACAGCCGAGTTGTTTCCGCTTTTATCACCGATTGGGAAGAGAAACTGAAGGAGGAGGAGTATTTGAGCTCGGGAAAGGAAAGGTGAGCTATGCATTTCCGTGTGGAGGGTTTAATTATGGCCGAATAAGTAGTTCTCAAATAACAATTGGATGATTTACATAAATACCAATTAAGAACTATGTACTTATATATCTAATATTTATATTTAAATTTTTTCATCCATGTCACCTTTTTCATGAAAGCCACAATTTACTATTTTGTTAAAGTTAAAATGTGGTATTTTTATGTGAAGAATTGAGCTTCCAAGTGAGTCCATCAAATTCGCCCAACAATTAATCCTTGGGATTAGTTATTCGTCGAAGTCTAAATCATCATTAAAGAGCGAACATATGCCTCTGTCTGCTATGAGCTATCTGACACCCACGTCAAGTCCTCTTTGTGGATAGGCCTCGTACAGTATAGATATTACTTTTTTTTTCTCTTTGGATCCTCACTTTCCATCTCTTTCAAAAAAAAGTAGAAGTTGAAGTTTGAAGAGCACAGATCCATACATGGCCTGACATTCTAAAAGAATTCAACATACTGAAATGTGCAGTTAGTGTAAAATGCAAATCAAACCTTGCAAGAAGAGATTAAGTGGGAGGGAGAATAAAGAACATCAATGGATTATATCTGAGGGTTTGTAATGCACCAGATCAATAAGCTAAAAGTGCACATAAAAAGGATGATGCAAAAAGTAAGGCCAAAAACCTCCAAGACTTGCTTGAGAACATGTGTCAGGCTGCACACAAAGTCAGTAGGATCTGTGGTTCCCAAGCGAGAGCTAACAAAGCCGAGACCAAGAGAGTTTTTTCCTCGAGGCTAGAGGGAGAAGATTATGAGTTGTATGTTACAAGAGAAGAACTTCTTGACTCTTAAAATGAGGAAGTAAATGAAAGGAGACCAAAGAAGAGAAAGCAAAACCAAATAGAGGATGCTTTTTCAAGAGAAATAACAGAAGCTGAAGCACCACAAAATTTTAAGATTCTAGTCATACAAAGGGAGACTGATCTGACTGATCATTTAGCTTCTTTTAAGTTAGTTATATGATTGTTACGTGTAAATGATTTCTTGAAGTGTCACTACTTATTCTTTATGACCTCTAAGAAATCAGTTTATGTTGGTTCGACAATTTACCAAATGAGGGACATGAACACTTTGATCTAAATATTTACTGAATTTTTTAAAAAGTACTGAAATTCTTGATATAAACCTAACAAAATGTTTATTAGATTCTAATCTTATTTGAAATTATTTGAAGGCAGGTAATATTTAAGTTTGGGATATTTGATGTGTATCAATTATGCATGTTATTTTTATGATATTTAAAACTTTATCTATGTATTTGTTATGTTTTTTTTATAGTATTTGTGATTGGATAGATAGTGAACAAATGGTTAGGCAATTTGTGGAGCATAAAGGATGAAATAGACCCAAATTTAGCTGAATCGTGCTGAATTGAGCTGATCGGATGCCCAAACACCAGTCTTGAGCGCCTAGATAGTCAATCATGGGCACCTAGGCACTGGAAGCCAAAGACAGTTGTCTAGAGGCCAGTTATGAGTGCCTAGACGCCCAAAACAAATAGACGCCTAGGAACAATTTCAATTCAGATGCCTCCATTCGCATCATCCCACATCAAAGGACATAAAAATTTTTAAATATGAAGCATTGAAGGAGGAGAGTGGATTGAAGACCAACAACATGAGGGAGAATAAGCAATCGAAGCATCTTAAATAAGGAATACAGAAGAGTGTTGTGAGTGTGAGTGAATGTTCTCCTAAGTGAGAACAAGTGTAAGTGTGCGTGTGTATCCACTTATGTATTCAAAATGGTGTAAAACTCGGGAATTTCATTATAATTTGTATGAATTGGTGGAGAATGTAGGTGAGATTGTTCTAACTTCATTAAACTTTGATTTACAATGAAATCCATGTTGTATTCAATTGTACTTATATCATCCTTACATAAACTTTTATGCAAATTTGTGAAATATATCTTATGTTATTACGTGTAATTTATTTCTAAGTTAATAGTTTAACATTCTACTTGTATTTTCACCTGAATTAGCAACTTAGTATTTTTGTTAGGATGGTGCAATCATGTTGGGAAAGTTGCAACACTGAGATTTTTACATGGTTTAACAAACTTTGTTTGTAATATGAAACTCTTATGCTCCTTATGACCTTTGAAGAGCAACATCGTGTCATTGTTCTTAGTTAAATTTGCATATGACCAGTTCAAGGGAGGCTTTCTATCACTTGTTCAAACTCAAAGTTATATTATAGGTTTACTTTTTACAAAAATTAAAAAATACTCAAATAATTAAAAATTTCGGCCAAGACTTAAACCAGCAGATTAGAGCTTTTCCTTATCTGGAAAGTTAACTCATTATTTCTATGATCGACACACATACTTACTTGGTTGTTGGCGTTTCACAACATTTCTGTCATATAAACACCTAAACTTTGATATTTACATGCATATCACTCAAATCATTAACTCAGATAAACAATGCAATTAATACTAACTTTTTAAAATTGAAATACTTTTTTCACGCCTAGACATATAACAACAAAATATTATAAATGTAACCATCAAATTTTAGATATTTGACATGTAAATACATTAGAATTGTAAGATATTTATGTAAATTTCTCGTATAAAAAAGGTGGCATCTAAATCTAAATATTATGTATTTACATATCTATCACCTAAATATTAATGTTAATATTTTTACCACTCAAATATTTCAAATCATATAAAAAATATCACTATGTTAATTTAAAAAAATAATAATAAAATACACCTTGTCATGAATATATAACATGGTATATATGTGTAAAAATTGAAGTTTTACTATGTTAGATTTGTAAATATATAAGATTTGTATGTAATTTCCATAAAAATTATTAATGCTCTCAAATATCACTAATTTTGAAAATATTTACATGCTTGAAGCTTTAGGCATTGAATTACTTTTATATATGAAAAATGTTATGCAATATAACAATTTCCTTAATAAACTCTTGTTCCAAATTGTAGACCTCATAGTTTATCTCGTATTATCTCTCACATAGAATATACTATACTAGCTCATCTCACACTAGATCTTACCGAATGCCAAATTGACACGCATTATCATTATGTTATCATTAACTCTACTTTTGACCCCACTGCTCCTAACTTTGGAACTTTATAGTCTTAAAGCCTTATCCACATCTAAACTAGGACCTAAACCCGACCTAAGCCTAACATGACTTCTCCAAGGAAAGCTATGTTCTAGGTAGCTTATATAACTTTGAGTATTCATATCCTAAGCAATGAATGGATTCCATTATGTATACCTACCTTAAATCTTAACCTAAAGTGTTGTTTAGGTTAAGAAAATAATGAACACCACTAGCTTAGTCTTTTTTATAATAATGTAGTACTATATGAGCTTATACAACCTAATTATAAGCCCAAATCCGTATATTAAGACCTACTTATGAACTAAATTAACCAAACTAAACATTTAATCATATTAGTTTAAAACCTTATTATAAAACTCGTAATGATCCAAACCGCCTATCAAAATATCATCCTAAATCAAACTCACCTAAAAGGACCTTCTCATGTGATAAGTTGACCATAAAAAATCTCATTAAAGCTCGCCCAAATTCATAATTCTAACCTTCCTAAGAACATACTTTGCACCTATAGAAGTCTAATAAACTTGGCTACACACTGCCTTATGTCTTTTCATTAACCTAATTGACTTAGGTTAGAGCCTTACTAACCATAACTTAGAGCACAATTTAAATCCAAAACAAACAACACAAAGGACTCACATTTGTATAATAGAACAACCGCCACACCCTCTCAAAGTCAACCTAGTAAAAGGTCATTTAGTGGACCAAAGTTAACTTGAATCATGGGTAGATTTAAGTCAATTTCTGGTCAATAAATCATTAAAATTAATAGTAAACCTAACTTGAGGCCATCATACCCAACATAATATGTAGGTTTGACCAACTCTATCTTTTTACTCTCAATTAATTCAATAACAAATAATTGCCTAACAAAATTAATCATGGTATTTCATGGAAGAGATGGTGGACTCTTAATTTTAAGGATTTCATGATTCTTGTAGATATCTCTTAAAACTCTCTCTTAACATCCCTTTTTCTCTCAAATCTTGTTATCAATTAGATCATGTTTTGATGGAACAAAATGCATAATTAATATTTTTCATTTTTCTACAATTTAATATTTATGTAGAACCATCATTTATATTTGCTCTTCCTCTTCTTCTCTCAAGCTAGAGCTTCCTTCACCTCTCTCTCTCTCTCTTATGATAACTCTCCTTAAGGCTCCTATCATTGCAACAATTTAGGAGAATGGTCCCTATATTTATAAGCTTCTAAATCAACAAAACTGCCTTTCTATTAATTTTCACTCTAATAACATCATTTCTAATATCAAGCTACTTATGCCAACTCCAACTAAATGAGAAACTTACATCAAAAAGCTATGTAGAATCTCATGCAAATTCTTATTAGCTCAAAGTAAATGTGATGGGAAGATGTTTCATACATGACAAGAACGAACATCTTTTACAAAGATGCCCGAAACAATAACTAAAAGACTACAAATTATATGATCCAACTTTCACCTTTGCAAGCACAAGTTCAATCAATCATCAAAATTCTCCCTCTTAAGAATAATAAAAAAAAAAAAACTACAAATTATAAGATCTTCAATTTTAGAGCCCCTATGTATTTACACATCTGACACCTAAACATTCATATTTGAATGCATAAGTTTATGACACCAAAGATGTTACATGTAGATATGGCCATCTGTATGCAAATTTCCCTAATCTTTATAACTATATTTCTCTCTCAGTTCAAATGAATTCAATAATAACAATAAAAAATAAAATGGACAAGGAATTCTATCCTGTATTCCAAAGTAATCCTATGATTCCGAGTAACAGTACTTGGTAACTACACACACACACACACACACACAAGTAAATGAACTCGTTACATGCAAAAGACAGGCAGATTAAAAAATTAATAATAAAATACATTTAGAATAATTATCTCTGCAACCACCACAATTGGTTACTGCAACTCTACAGAAGTTGGTGGAAATCAGCACCTTACAAGGAATTTGTAGCCTGGAATGATCAGCTGGATAGTTGGAACCGACCGGTTGGCTTCTTCTTCCTCCAGCCCTGAAAGTAACAAGCAACAGAAAACTAAGCCGCCCGATACAATGGTTATAAAAGACGAACCACGGACCAGACACAATTGGCCGGTTTAATCGGTTCAATGGTGAATTGTTTATTCGACTAGTTCAGTTCAAGCTCAAAATTGTTCTGTGGAACCAGAAACTGGCGAACCGATTTAGTTTTCAAATAACCGGATGTTTCTGATATTGTTCAATTTTAAACTTTTGATCGAACACATGGCTAGAAATAAGATATTTAAAATACATAGTGGTTGTGTAAAAATATGAAAATTTAGGTGTCTGATATGACAATACATAAGAATTGTGAGCTAGCTATGTAAATTCCCTAAATTAAAGTATTATTTATAGAATTAACAAAAAAAATATTATTATATTATTTAAAATATATTAAAATAATTTTAATATTTATTATGTCATCCGGTTCAACCTCCAATTCAGTCCATGTTAAACCATTGAATATTGAACATCTCCTTCTAGTTCAATGTCTGGCAAAATTTTCACAACCTTTTGCAAAATACAGCTGCTGAGAATTCAGATTATGTTCATAGATCTTACAAATGTCAGGTAGTATAGGAAAGTGATGGCAGCCAACACAACAAAGGCGTAGGGGAAGATATTGTACCTGCAAACAATTTATGTAATAAAATTATTGAAAAGGAGAAATTTGTGACTTGTGGGGAAGGTGTATTTTAATCCCAACTCACTTGTAAAGATATTTGATTCCACGAAGAGATTGCAGAGTATGGCCGAATATTTCCTGTGCGGCGGTTGCTCGAGCATAGGAAGAGAATGCGGTGGCGCAGAACTGGATCACACTGCAGCAGAATAGTTTTATCATTTTACTAATCAAATGCTAACATGAATACAAGGGAGCAAAAGTTATAAGCATAAATTGCTGACATATACTGTGAGATATTATCCCTATTTGGATGAGAATGATTTAAACTGCTTGTATTTCAACACAGAAGTGAAAAGAAGAAGGTTTGAAAACACTTGTAATATTTATTTCAAAACAAAAAACTTGCAGAAC
>JXCR01130299.1:0-16195 GCA_002079205.1 Phalaenopsis hybrid cultivar
TTCTCCCAATCAGGTGAAAAAATTATGGGAGAAGTGATCAATTTTTCTTTTAAAGTTTCAAAAGCTTTAAGGCAATCTTGTTTGAAATCAAATTTTATATTTTTTTTCCAGAAGTTGACATAAAAGTTGAGTAATTTTCAAAAAATCTTTAATATATATCTAGTAAAATCCACAATGTTCTAAAAAGTCCATAACTCCACTTACATTAGTAGGTGGAGGTAAGTTTGATATATCCTGAATTTTTGCAGGATCTACTTCTATGCCATTTTCTAAAACTTTATGCCCAAGCACAGTTCCTCCTATAACCATAAATTGACATTTAACCAAGTTCAAGAAGAGATTAGTCTTTTCACATCGTTCAAGAACTTTCTCTAAATGATTTATACATATTGCAAATGAAGTTTCAAANAAAGTTTCGAGAAAATTTTGCACAATTTTCAAAGGGACACTTGTTCTAAATACCTTGTGGAGTGATTTAATGCATATAAACACTTTCAAAGGTTCTAATTTGAAGGAATTTGACTCTTGGATCAAAAAGGCACATCTTTTGAATTCAAAGGTTTGACTTTTAAATTTTGGAGGGAAATTGAAATTTTTTTCAGAGGAGGTAGCCCAAAATAAAATCAAGTTGGAGAAGAACTTCAAAAAGGGGGGGCGTGAAAAAAGATAGGTGGCGAGAGAACCAAGTGCGAGAGATAAAGAGAGAAAGTCATGGGCTTGGAGATTGTTTTCTAGCGTTGTAAGAGTAGAGGGAAGGTGAGAGATTTCTTCTTTATTACACTTCTAAGAGAGAATTGAGAGTGATTGTAAAGAGAGAAAAGCTTGGAGAGAACTTCTAGGGATTTTCTTGGGAAGGATTGTGAGATAAGTGGTATTTTTCATTTATGTAAAGAATTGATTTTGTTTTCTATGGTTTTAAATGTCGATAATTTGTGATGATTTGAACTTTGATCTTCATTTAAATTTCACTTTGGATAATTGAATTGTTAAAATGTGTTGAGAAACATATGTTTTAAAAAGGGGATATGATTTCTACAACAAAGGGAGAATCACATCTTATTTCATGGGATAGTATGTCATCAATGAGATTGGTGTAAATAAATAGGAAAATATACTTTGTTGGATATAGAATTGAAAGACTTTAAGGAAATGAATTAGAATCCCCAATTTGGTTTACTTGATTGGAAACTAATGCAAGCATGTTAGCCCTCAGCAGAAGGTGTAGTAGGAGCTTTGGAGTTACTGTTGGTATCCTCCTAGCCTAACCACGGAATTAGGGACCAAACTCTAAATTAGTCAATGCTCTATATAGGTCTCAGAAGAAGGTAGAGAAGAGCAATGCTCCTATTTGGCACAAAATAGTTTTCAATCATATTTTTCAAATAATTTTAATTTCTTCACAAGCCATATTTTCATTGTAAAACGGAACGGTGTTTTCTCATACTTAAACTTTTCTTCAACAAAAACCTTTATGCTTATTCAGCAATTTTACTTTTGAAAGTTTAGCATCTTGTTTAACTTAACTGTTGTAGTCGTACATATGCATATTTAATAACATTTGACTTGATTAGTTTAACTTCAAACTTTGTACTTTACTTTGTTTTTATTTTTTTTTAATTTAAGAACATAATATTAATAGCTAGCTTATATATATTTCCAGCTTCCATGTGCGATCGATATCTAAGACTCCATTAGAGCCCTGTATTACTTGAATGATACGTATACTTACGTTATATGTAGAAGGGAATTGGGAGTTTAAAAGAGGTTTTAGAGATAAATTATTTTCATTAAAGTTACCTTATTATTTGAGCTACATTGTATATTTTTTATTCCAATAATCCCAAGTTTCCACAAATCACCCCACATTCCCAGTCTTTATTCTGGGTGACCCAACATTATAGCTTCTTTAAAAATTGGTCTTTGACCATCAAAATATGGTTTCAATATGTGCCCATTTACTTTAAAAATCCTTCTAGTCATATGATCTTCTATATTAACATCTTTGTAGGGATAGACTCTTACAACCTTGAGTGACCCTTTCCACTTAAACTTCAGTTTTCTAGGAAATAATTTTAATCTTGTGTTGTATAATAAAACTTCTTGTCTAGGTTCAAAATTGTTTTTTATTATCTTCTGATCATGCCATTTTTTCATTCTTTCTTTATAAATCATAGCATTATCGTAAGATTCATTCATAATTTCTTCAAGCTCTTTCAATTGCAGTAATCTTTTCTCACCGTGTCTTTCAAATTGATATTGAATTCCTTAATAGCCAAATGAGCTTTATGCTCCAATTCTACTGGCAAGTGACAAGTCTTCCCAAAAAGTAATCTATAACGGGACATGCCTATTGATGTTTTTAAAGTACTCATGTTTGCCCATATTGCAGTATCTAATCTAATAGTCCCGTACATCTTACAAGGATTGACACTCTTTTCCAAAATTCTATTAATCTTATGATTAGATAATTTTGCTAAACCACTTGTTTGAGGATCATAAAGAGTTGCATTTTTATGCATTATATTATATTTCTCAACTAATCATCCAATTGTAACATTTCTAAAATGAGAACCTCCATTGGTAAAGATTACTCTAGGTATTCCATATCTTGTAAATATGTTCTTAATTAAAAATTTTGAAACACTCCGAACATCACATCGAGGTAAAGTGATTGCTTCAATCCATTTTGAAACATAATCCACTACAATCAACACACACACACACAGATATATATATATATATATATATTTCCAAATGAATGTATAAATGATCCCATAATATTCAATCCCCATGCATCAAAATTTTCAATTTCCAAATTAAAATTTAGAGGCATTTCATCTCTTTTTGAAATATTACCTACTCTCTCACACTGATCACATGTTTTTATATTGATTTTAACATTTCTAAATAGAGTAGGCCAACAAAATCTAGATTGCAAAATTTTATCAACAGTTCTATCATTCCCAAAATGTCCTCTAAATTTAAAATCATGACATTTCTGAATAATTTCCTGAATTTTTTTGTAAAGCACACATCATCTCATTACTAAATTTTTGCATTATTTATATAAATAGAGGTCATCCCAAAAATAAGACCTTGCATCGTGAATGAGTTTCTTTTCCTGTTGTTTTTATAATCCATATGGTAAAATACCATGAACACTATAATTTATAATATTAGCATACCAAGATATTTCCCATCCTTCCACAATATAAAGTTGTTCATTAGGAAAATTTTCACTAATTTATTTTTTCCATGTCAAGTATTTCTTCTTATTCTAGCCTAAAAGATGATCAGCAATTTGATTATCAATCCCTTTCTTATTGACTCTTACAAAATCAACTTCTTACATCTAAAGTACCCATCTAATTAGTCTGGATTTAACATCCTTCTTTTGCATCAAATATTTAAAAGTTAAATGGTCAGTATGCATAACACATTTAGCTCCAATTAGATATGATCTAAATATATCAAAAACATATACAATGACTAATAACTCTCTTTTAGTGGTGGTGTAGTTAATATGAGCATCATTAAGTGTCTTACTAGCACAGTATATAACTTTAAAATTCTTATCATATATCTACCCTAATACAACTCCAATTGCATAATCACTAGCATCACTCACATTAATTCAAATGGTTTCTCCCAATCAGGTGAAAAAATTATGGGAGAAGTGATCAATTTTTCTTTTAAAGTTTCAAAGGCTTTAAGGCAATCTTGGTTGAAATCAAATTTTATATTTTTTTTTCCAGAAGTTGACATAAAAGTTGAGTAATTTTCAAAAAATCTTTAATATATATCTAGTAAAATCCACAATGTTCTAAAAAGTCCATAACTCCACTTACATTAGTAGGTGGAGGTAAGTTTGATATATCCTGAATTTTTGCAGGATCTACTTCTATGCCATTTTCTAAAACTTTATGCCCAAGCACAGCTCCTCCTATAACCATAAATTGACATTTATCCAAGTTCAAGATGAGATTAGTCTTTTCACATCGTTCAAGAACTTTCTCTAAATGATTTATACATATTGCAAATGAAGTTTCAAACACTGAAAAATGCTCCATAAAGAATTGAATCCCTTTTTCAATTAACTCACTGAAAATTGACATCATACATCTTTGAAATGTTGCAGGCGCATTACATAATCCAAAGGGCATTCGCCAAAAATAAAAAGTTCCATAAGGACTAGTAAATGTTGTTTTTTCCTGATATTCTAGAGCTTTATGTATTTTATGATAACAGGTATATCCATATAGAAAACTAAAATATTTGTGCCCAACCAGCTTATCCAACATCTAATCCAAAAAGGGTAAAGGAAAATGATCCTTTCTGGTGGTGGAACTTAATTTTCTATAGTCTATGTAGATCGACATTATGTGACTTATATTGTTGGTATTAATTCATTATTCTCATTGATAACTACAGTCACTCCTCCTTTCTTTGGATCACAGTGAATTGGACTTACTCAAGCATTGTTTGAAATAGGATGTATTAATCCAGCATCTAACAATTTTAAAGTTTCTTTCTTAACAACTTCTTTCATTATTGGATTTAATCTCCTTTGAGGGTCATCTCTTAGCTCATGTTGATCTTCTAATAAAATTCTATGCATACAAATTGAAGGACTGATTCCTTTAATATAAGCTTATGTCCATCCAAAGGCTTTTTTATATATTCTCAAAGTTTCCAACAATTGTTGTTCTTGCTCATCAGTTAATTATGAGGATACTATAACAGGTAATGTAGATAAAGCCCCTTAGAATGCATACTTCAAATGTGTAGGAATTGTTTCTAACTCTACTTCAAGAGGTTTCTCAATAGATGAAATCAAATTTTTATTATTTTCTGTAGGATCTAACATTTCAATTTTTTCTTGAACATAATCCAAATCTTCTTTACTCACTTCCATAAATTCATCTTAAATTTTATCATCATCTTGATATTCTACATATTCCTTTTCAAATTCTCTTTCAAATTTCTTCTTGAAATATTCATGGCTAAGATATTCATTAATATCCATTTTGAAGCATTCAATCTCTTGCACTTTTACAGGGTGTCTCATTGATCTTACAATATTAAATGTCAGGTCTTGATCACTAAATCTCATAGTTAGTTCTCCTTTCTGCACATTTATCAAAGCACTTCAGGTGGCTAGGATTGGTCTTCCTAAAATGAAAGGAACTTCCTTATCTTTCTCCATATCTAGTACAATAAAGTCCATCGGAAAGTTAAATTTATCAGCTTTTAGCAAAACATCTTCTATAACTCCTTTAGGATAGGTAATCAAACGATCAACTGACTGAAGAGTTCCAGTCATAGGTGAAATATCTCCTAAGCCCAACCTTTTGAAAATTTATAACAACATAAGATTAATATTGGCTCTTAAATGACAGAATGCTTTTTCAAAAATATTTCGCCAATAGCACAAGGAATTGTAACACTTTAAGGATCTTTTATTTTTTCAGGAAACTTTTTCTGAATTATAACACTACACTTCTCACTGAGGGCAACAGTCTTGGAATCTACAAACTTCCTTTTTTTTATTAAGTATATCCTTCATGAACTTCCCATGGCTAGACATTTGTTCTAAGGATTCAACAAATGAAATGTTTATCGTTAATTTTCTCAATATCTCTAAAAAATTTAAAAAAATTAGTTATCTTTATTTTTCTACTTCAATCTTTGAGGAAATGGAGGTGGTGGTCTTTTTATTGTAATTTTCATTGGTTTAATAGGCTTTCTGACTCAAAATAAAAATCTTCACCAGATTTTTTATTTTCCACTTCATCATTTTTAACTTCAACTTCCACTTTTTTTAAATCTGTTTTCTAATTCTTTTCCACTTCTAAGTTGAATAGCCTTAATTTCCTCTTTGTTCTGATCTTTAGGATTTACTTCAACATTACTAGGCAATGTTCCGGGAGGTCTATTGCTAAGTGCATTAGAAATACATCTCAATTCATTTTCCATGTTTCTAATTGACTCCCCATTTGCAATATCATTTCTTCCATTGATAACTTTATCTCCTTACTCTGCAAATTATTAAATCCTAGAGGGTAGTAAGGTTTATAAGTTAGATTTCCTTGATTTTTTGGGTTTCTCAATGGATTCATAGTGTTATTTCCCCATTGCAGATTTGCAGCATTAGAATTATTATTACTCGAACTAAAATTTGGATGATTCTTCCAAGCGGGATTAAAATAATTGGCATAAGGATATTTAGCATTATTAATTATTGCATTTAAGGTCCAATGAATTTTCCTCAAGCATAAATGATGTTCGAGAATTATTCTTTCCATATTGATCTATCTTCTTTGATATGGCAGATATTTGTGCAACTAACATAGATATTGCATCAGAATCATGAGTACTTGCTACTCTTTTTGGATTTACCCTTTCGGAGGTCCATTAAAAATTATTAGTAGCCATCTCTTCAATTAAAGAATATGCTTCATCAAATGGTTTTGACATCAATGATCCAGCAGCTGCAGCGTCAATTATCAATTTAAGAGATCCAACTAATCCATTTTATAAAGTTCAAATTGTTAACCAATCTGGCAACACATGGTGTAGACACTTTCTAAGGAGATCTTTAAATCTTTCCCAGGCTTCATAAATCGATTCCCCTCAAACTAACAAAAATTTGTAATATCATTTCTAAGCTTAGCAAATTTTGAAGGTGAGAATTATTTAGATAAAAATTTTTTGTAATAAATCTCCCCAAGTTCTAATAGATCCGGGTGCTAACAAGTTTAATCACATCTTAGCTTTATCCCTTAGTGAAAAAAGAAAAAGTCTAAGTCTGACGACATCATTTGACACTCCATCATATTTAAATGTAGCACATAATTTTAGAAAACTAGCAAGGTGTAAACTAGGATCTTCAGTTGTTGTTCCCCTAAACTGATTATTTTGAACCATTTGGAAAATAGCAGGCTTAAGCTCAAATGAATTGACAACTACAGCAGGAATTTGTATACTTAAATAAATCTCATCTACTGTAGGATTAACATAATCTCTTGAAGGTATCTGATGATGTTCATTTTCATTTTCATCATTATTCAAATTGCAAGCCATTTTGCTAATGTCATTTATCTCTTTTTATTATTTTTGTTTTTTTTTTTAATTGTTCTTTCTAACTCAGAATCATAAGGTGCTAAATTTTCAGATCTTATACTGCGCATAAACGGGGTACATTAAGTAATTTAAAAATAAGCAAACACACTTAAAAAAGAAAATATTCAAAATAAACTACAATCACACTTTTTTTTTCTTAAATACTATAAATTATAAAATAACTTACTACTACTTTCCATTACTTCCCTGGCATTTGCACTAAAAACTTGATGCAGACGGATTTATTGTGTTAATTTTCATAATATTTTTCAATATTACAAAATACACACGACAAATACAATAGCAAAACATGCAATTAATCCCAACAATAACATCAATTAAAATAGTTTTATCTTCTAACAATCTTTATACTACAAAATCCCCTTTAATAATAACATAAGTATAAAGATCACTTAAGTAATAAAGAGCTCTAATTGAGTCTTAGATATTGATCCCACATGGAAGTTGGAAATACCTATAAAAAAATTCCTCATTAAATATTAGAATACGGTTAAAACCTAGATGATCATTAGGTCTATAATTATTACTACCTTGGTTTTTTCAGTTTCCTAATTGGTTTACTTGGTTGTTTCCCATTACTGATTATTACCACCTGAATTATTTTTAATCTAATTAAAGTTTGGATGGTTTTCCAACCTTGGCTATAATAGTTTTAATATGTGTTATTTGGCCTATTATTTATGACATTCAAAGTTTCTAATGATGTTTGAGAGTCTACCATTTGGTCTAATGAATTCTCTTCAATTATTGAAATTGGTTGAGAAAATTTCATTCCAAATTGGTCTAACTTCCATGAAATTATAGAAAAATCAGATTCATGAATATTGGTTACTTTCTTAGGATTAAACCTCTTAAAGGCCAGAAAATTATTAGTAGCCATCTCTTTAATGAAAGCATATGCGTCATGAAATGGTTTTGACATCAATGAACTTTCAGCAGCTGCATCGATAATAGATCTAAGAGATCCAATTAATCCATTGTAAAAGGTTTGAATTTTTATCCAATCAGGTACAACATGGTGTCGACACTTTCTAAGGAGTTCTTTAAATCATTTCTATGCTTCATAAATAGATTCCCCTTCAAACTGATAAAAAGATGTTATATCATTTCTAAGCTTCACAATTTCTTATGGTGGAAAATATTTAGCAAGAAATTTCTACGCTAAATCACCCCAAGTTCTGATTAATCTTGGTGCTAACAAATTTAATCATCTTAGCCTTATCTCTTAGTGAGAATAGAAAAAGTATAAGTCTAATAACATCATCCAAAATATCATCATATTTAAATGTAACAAACAATTCTAGAAACTTGGCAAGACAAAAATTTGGACCTTGAGTTGGTGCTCTGACATACCAAAAAAATATGTTGTTTCAAGTATAAATTTTATGCTTATTTTTTGTGATATTACACTTTAAAGAAGGGTATTTTCATATTTTTGTTGCAGGTATATCAATTTTAGGCATTTGGAACAAAAGTAGCAAAAAAGGATGAAATCTGGAGCCAAAATAGTGAAGTTTCAAATTCAGGCGCATGATGCATCAGATTGGCGCCAGATGCACTGAAGTGGCATTAAATGCACCAGATTGGCGACAAATGTGCTAAAACCCAAAACAGCACGGCCTTCAGCAAATTGGCACATGATCCTCCAGATTAGTGCTAGATGTGACATTTGACAGAGAATTGGCGCATGATCCGCCAGATTTGGCGTCAGATGCGCCAGGGATGACTTTCTGCTGATTAAGGGGGTTTGAGAAGAATTTTAGGTGAATTTTCAAAGCAAAACTTGGTCTAAACCCTCTTTGGAGTGATTTAATGCATCTAGACACTTTATAAGGTTCTTTTATGATGGGATATCTCTTGGATCAATTAACATGTCTTTAAATTCAAAAAAGTTGACTTTTTGACAGAAATTTGGAGGGACATTTGAATTCTTTTTGGATGGAGGCAACCTTTAATAAAAGATAAGGAGTTCTAAGACATAAATATGAGAATAATTTTGGGTGTGAGGTGTGTAGCGAGAAGAAGGAGAGTTAGAGACAGAGAGAGAAAGTCAAAGGATTGGAGATTTTCTTCAAGGATTGTGGGAGGAGAGGGAAGGTGAGAGATTTATTCTTCATTACACTTCTAAGAGAGAATTGAGAGTGCTTGTAAAGAGAGAAAAGCTTAAGGAGAACTTTTAGGGATTTACTTGGGAAGATTGTGAGATAAGTTGTGACTTTTATTTCTTTTATTTTATAAACTTGTATTTATTAATGAACTGCATGTTTTGTCGTATCCTTCTCAAGAATTCTGAGTAGTTTTCTTTATCCTTCTCCCTATATTGAGATATGGTTTTGTGAAGAATTGTATTTATTTTATACGGTTTTAAATGTCAATAATTTGTGATGATTTGAACCCAGATCTTCATTTAACTTTTGATTTGGCCAATTAAAATGTTAAAATGTGTTGAGAAAAATATGTTCCGAAAGGGCTATGATTTCTACAACCTGGGGAGAATCACATCTGATTTCATGGGAGAGTATTTCATCCGTAGAATTTGGAGCAAATAAATAAGAAAATATACTTTATTGGATGTAAAATTGGAGATTTAAAGGTGACAGATTAAAATCCCCAATTTGGTCCAATTGATTGAAAAGTGATGCGAGATTGTTAGCCCTTAGAGGAAGGAGCAATGGGAGCTCTAGAGTGGCTGCCAGTATCGTCCCAGCCTAACCATGGAATTAGGGACGAAACTCTGGATTAGTCAATGTTCTTTATAAACTCAGAAGAGGATAAAGAATATGATTGCTCATATTTGACACAATACAATTTTTATATATTTTTTCAAATGATTTTAATTTCTTCACAAACCATATACTCATTATAAATGGGAATGATGCTTTCTTAATTTTGAACTTTCTGTCACAACATCTTAGTTTTAATTTTTGTAATTCTACTTTTAGAAGTTTAACATTTAGTTTAGTTAACTTTGTCTTTCAACTACATTTTAATTTGCATTCACTTTTTACTTAATATTCATACTTCGTGCTTTACTTTTTATATTTTTAAAATAGAACTTTACATTATAATCTTAGGAATTTATTTACAGACATTTCCAACTTTCCTGTGGGATCGATATCTGAGACACCATTATATCCCTTTATTACTTGAGAGATATGTATACTTGCGTTATTTTTAAAAGAGATTCTCGTAGTTTAAAGATTATTAAAAGATAAAACTATTTTAATTGAATTTATTTTGTTAGGATTTATTTTAATATTTTTTGTTTTACCTGCCATGTGTATTTTGTAATATTAAAAAATATTTGCAAAACTAACACACTAAATCCACCCACATCAAGTTTTTGGCGTCGTTGTCGGGGAAGTAACGGAAAGAAGTAGTACGTTATTTTGTAATTTAAAGTATTATTATTTTAAACACTAAAAAAAAGTGTTTATAGTTTATTTTGAATATTTTTTTATTTATGTCTGTTTTACTATTTTTAAAATACTTGTGTATTTACTTATGCATAGGGTAAGATCTGAAAATTTAGTACATTACGATTTTGATTTAGCAAGAGCAATTAAAAGAATTCAAAAACAACAAAAAGGGATAGACTATATTTTCAAAATGGCTCGCAATTTGAATAATGATGGAAATGAAAATGAACATCATTAGAGACTTTTAAGAGATTATGTTAATCCTATAGAAGACGAGATTCATTTAAGTATACAATACCTTGTTGTAGCTCCCAATTCATTTGTGCTTGGACCTGTGATTATTAAAATGGTTTAAAACTATCAGTTTTGGGGAACACCAACTAAAGATCCTAATTACACCTTGCTAGTTTTATAAAATTGCGTGCAACATTTAAATATGATAGAGTGTCAAACGATATTGTCAGACTTAGACTTTACCTTTTTCACTAAGGGATAAAGCTAAGATATGGTTAACCTCGTTAGCACCTCGATCTATCAAAACTTTTAGAGATTTAACACAAAAAATTTTAACTAAATATTTCCCACCTTCAAAAACTGGTAAGCTTAGAAATGATATTACATCTTTTTGCCAGTTTGAAGGGGAATCAATTTATGAAGCATGGGAAAGATTTAAAGATCTCCTCAGAAAGTGTCCACACCATGCATTGTCAGATTGGTTAATAAATCAAACTTTTATTATGGATTGCTTGGATCTCTTAGATTAATAATTGAAGCTATTATTGGTGGACCATTAATGTCAAAACCATTCGATGAAGCATATTCTTTAATTGAAGAAATGTCTACTAATAATTGTCAATGGCCCTTTTAAAGAGTAAATCTAAAAAGAGTAGCCAGTATTCATGATTCTGATGCAATATCTATGTTAGCTGCACAAATAGATGCTATATCAAAGAAGATAGATCAATATGGAATGAATTATTTGCAAACATAATCTGTGCTTGGGAAAATTCATTGGGACAAATGAAAGAATCGCAATCTTTTTATGAGACCTTAACTACAATAAATAATCTTTCTAATTATCCTTATGTCAATCATTATAATCCATATTGGAAGAACCATCCAAATTTTAGTTGGAGTAATAATAATTCTAATGCTGCAAATCTGTAATGGGGAAACAACACTGCGAACCCATTGGGAAACTCCAGGAAATCCAACTTATAAACCTTATTACCCTCCAAGATTTAATAATTTATAGAGTAAGGGGAAAAATTTTGTAATGGAAGAATTGATATTACAAATGGGGAGTCAATTTTAAAGTCAAGGAGCTGCAATTAGAAACATGAAAAAATCGATTTGGATGTATTGCTACTACACTTAACAATAAACCACAAGGAGCATTGCCTAGTAATGTTGAAGTAAATCCTAAAGATTAGAACAAAGAGAAAATTAAGGTTATTCAACTTAGAAGTGTGAAAGAATTTGAAAACAGAGTTCAAAAAGAAGTGGAAGTTGAAGTCAAAAAAGATGAGGTGGAAAATGAAAAATCTTATGAAAATTTTCATATTGAGTCAGAATGTCCTATTAAACCAATGAAAATTATAGTAGAAAGGCCACCACAACCATTTCCTCAAAGATTGAAGTACAAAAATATAGATAATCAATTTTTAAAAGTTTTAGAAACATTGAAGAAATCAATGATAGACATTCCATTTGTTAAAGCTTTGGAACAAATGTCAAGCTATGTGAAGTTCAAGAAGGATATACTGAATAAGAAAAGAAAAATTGCACATAATGAGACTATTGCACTCAATGAAGAGTGTAGCAATATAATTCAAAAAAAGCTTCCTAAGAAACTCAAAGATCCTGGAAGTTTTACAATTCCTTGTGTTATTGGTGAATGATTTTTTGGAAAAGCTTTACGTGAATTTATGAGCCAGTATTAATATTATGTCATTATCAATTTCAGAAGGTTAGGCTTAGTAGATATTTCACCTACAACTGTAACTCTTTAGTTAGCTGATCGTTCGATTATCTATCCTAAAGAAGTTATAGAAGATGTTTTAATAAAAGTTGATAAATTTATCTTTCCTGTGGATTTTATTGTATTAGATATGGAGGTAGAAAAAGAAATTCCTATCACTTTAGTAAGACCATTCCTGGTCAATGGAAGAGCATTGATAGATGTGTAAAATGGAGAACTAACTATAAGATTTAGTGATCAAGAGGTTACATTTAATATTACAATATCAATGAGATACCCTACAAAAGAGAAAGAGATTGAATGCTTCAACATGGATATTAATGAATATCTAAGCCATGGATATTTCAAACAGACATTTGAAAGAGAAATTGAAATGGAACAAATGGAATGTCAAGATGAGGATAAAATTCATGTTGAATCTTCAAAAGTGAGTAAAGAAGATTTGGATTATGTTCAGGAAAAATTTGAAATGTTAGATCCTCAGAAAGTAATTAGATCTAATTTCATACATTTAGAAACCTCTTGAACTAGAACTGAAAACACTTCCTACACATTTAAAGTATACATTCTTAGGAGATTTATCTACATTACCTATTATAGTATCCTCAAAATTAATTGATGAGCAAGAACAAAAAATATTGCAAACTTTGAGAAGATATAAAAAAGCCTTTGGTTGGACATTTGTCGATATTGAAGGAATTAGTCCTTTAATTTGTATGCATAGAATTTTTTTGGAAGATTAACATGAACCAAGAGCTGATCCTCAAAGAAGATTAAATCCTATGATGAAAGAAGTTGTTAAGAAATAAATTCTACAATGGTTAGATGTTGGAATAATAAATCCTATTTCAGACAGTGCTTGGGTAAGTCCAATTCACTATGTCCCAAAGAAAGGTGGTGTAAATGTGGTGTCAAATGAGAATAATGAATTAATACCAACAAAACAAGTCACTGGATGGTGAATTTGCATAAACTATAGAAAATTAAATTCTGCCACAAGGAAGGATCATTTTCCTCTATTCTTTTTTGTACCAGATTTTGGATAGGCTTGCTAGGCACATATATTTTTGTTTTCTAGATGAATATATTGGTTATCATCAAATACCTATAGCTCCAGAGGATCAGGAGAAAATAACATTTACTTGTACTTATGGAACTTTTGCTTTTCAGTGAATCCCATTTGAATTATGTAATGCGTCTACAACTTTTCAACGATGTATGATGCCAATTTTTAGTGATTTAATTGAAAAAAGGATTGAATTCTTTATGGACAATTTTCTATGTTTGGAACTTCATTTGAAATATGTCTAAACCATTTAAAGAATTTTATTGAATGATGTGAAAAGACTAGTCTCGTAGTGAACTAAGAAAAATGTCAATTTATGGTTGCAGGAGGAATTGTTCTTGGGCATAAAATTTTAGAAAATGACATAGAAGTAGATCCCGCAAAACTTCAAGTTATATCAAACTTACCTCCGTCTATTAATGCAATAGGAGTTAAGAGCCTTTTAGTACATGCTGGATTTTATAGGTGATGTATTAAAGATTTTTCAAAAATTATTAAACCTTTATGCAACCTTCTGGAAAAAGATATAAAACTTGATTCCGACCAAGATTGCCTTAAAGACTTTGAAACTTAAAAAAAAATTGATCACTGCTCCTATGTATGTTTCACCTGATATAAAGAAATCTTTTGAATTAATGTGTGATGCTAGTGATTATGCAATTGGAGTTGTATTAGGGCAGAGATACGATAAGATTTTAAAAGTTATATACTATGCTAGTAAGACTCTTAATAATGCTCAGATTAATTGCACCACCACTGAAAGATAGTTGTTAGCCATAGTGTATGTTTTTGATAAGTTTAGGTAATATCTAATTGGAACTAAATGTGTTGTGCATACTGACCATTCTGCTATTAAATATTTGATGCAAAAGAAGGATGCAAAACCAAGAATAATTAGGTGGGTACTTTTGATGCATGAGTTTGATTTTGTAAAAGTCGACAGGAAAGGGATTGATAATTAACTTGTTGATCATCTATCTAGACTAGAACAAGAAGAAATACTTGACATGGAAAAAGAAGTTAAAGAAAATTTTTCTGATGAACAACTTTATATTGTAAAAAAATGGAAAATACATTAGTATGTTGATATTGTAAATTATATTATTAGTGGTATTTTACCATTTCGATTAACAAAACAATAGGATAAGAAATTCATTCACGATGCAAAGTCATATTTTTGGGATGACCCCTATTTATATAAACAAAGTAAAGATTTAGTAATGAGACAATGTGTGCCTTACAAAGAAATTCAGCAAATTATTCAGAATTTTCATGATTTTAAAGTTTGAGGAAATTTTTGGAATGATAGAAATGTTCATAAAATTTTGTAATCTAGATTTTAATGGCATATATATATATATATATATATATATATATATATACATACATAAAATATACACATATGGAGGCTTTGAAGGTGGCGGGTGCTATGCTAGGGTTTAGCCTCTAATGGCTTCTTCCTAGCAGCTGAAGGGTCAGAAGTGTTGTTCTTCCTTAGGTTGTTGGCTAAAGAAGGTAAGTGGTGGGCTGCAAAAAGTAGGTTGGTGTTCTCTATCGTAAGGTTTCTGCTTTGAACTCTCTTTGTTCGACTAGTTACTGTTCCATTGCGTGGATTTGTGTGTTGTCTCTCTGGCACTAGGATTTTCTTCCTAGAGCTTCTCTTCTTTGTGAGTTTTTAAGCTGCTTTAATGGATTTTTGTCCTATTAATGTGGAAGTAAAGGCTTAGTGGACCCAATCCACTTATGTTGGAGTGGTTGGAAGAGGGCAAGATTTGCCTAAAAGTTTTGACCATCTGGTTTTTCCTCAAGTTTTTCATGATACTGCAATTGCCAAGATTTCCTGCCCATATATTTCTCCTATTAAAATGAAAGAGGGTGAATCTGCAGTCATATTTACTCCTGGGGAGATGCAAACTCTGAATGAATCAATAAAGTGCACCTTAATAGGCAAGTTTTAGTTTGGCCATCCAAAAATGGATTATGTTAGGAAATTCTTTGAGGATCTCCAACTCACTAGTGCTTGGCAGCTAGGGTTAATGGATGAAAGAAATCTATTAATCAAAATGTCTAATGAGGAGGATTATGCTAAAGTTTTTGCCAAACAAATTCTGTTAATTGCTGGAACCCCAATGAAATTATTAAAATGGACACCTGGATTTGATCCAAGAAAAGAACCCGCAATTGTACCAATTTGGTTTAAATTTCCTAATCTCCCTACTCAATATTATCATCAAAATGTTATGTTTAACATTGGAAGGGTACTTGACTATCCTTTAAGAGTAGATGCTCCAACCTACAATTTGGCTAGACCAGCTAGTTCAAGTGTGTTGGTAGAAAGAGATATTACATTGTCAGATATAAAGAGTGTTTGGCTTGGAACCCCTGAGGAAGGGTTTTGGCAAAGCATTATTATGGAGCAAAAAACACTATTCTACCCTCACTGTAGGATGTTTAGGCATAATGTGGAAAAATCTTATAGGCTGCATCCACCATCTAGAAAAATAACTCCTCAAGGTATGCCTACCAGGGAGGGTCTATTATACCTTTGGGAAAGGATAAATGAACAGGAAGCTATTGAAGTTAGCA
>JXCR01130301.1:0-12701 GCA_002079205.1 Phalaenopsis hybrid cultivar
AATTTGTTGTGACCTTAGAGGATTCTTATAGATTTCTAGAATTCATACTAAAATTAGATCAAATCTAACCATTAGTTGGCTACAAGAGAGTCAACTTGGGTGCTGTGCAGTTGGGAAGCGATCTTTATGTACAGGCTTTATATGAATAATGTTATATGTTCGGTGATCTATTTTTTTTGTCGAGATTAGCTGATAGGCTCCATGCTAAAATTAATGTTATCAATTTATTTTTCTGGCACATATACCCTTTTGTAATGGTGAATTACATCCTGTATTTTAGACAGTTTTTATCAAAGAAGAGATTCTAACTCATAATGTGTGAACCCCACTATGGGTTTATTGATTTATTGTGTGACAACAACTTAGGGTTAATTGAGAGNGTGGCACATATACCCTTTTGTAATGGCGAATTACATCCTGTATTTTAGACAGTTTTTATCAAAGAAGAGATTCACACTCATAATGTGTGAACCCCACTATGGGTTTATTGATTTATTGTGTGACAACAACTTAGGGTTAATTGAGAGCATTTTTTCCTTATTTTGGTTTGAAAAAATATTTTTGTTAAATATGTTTTCTTAACTATTTTTAATTTTATATTTCTAGAGATAAATCAAGCTATTTTTAGAAACACAAAAATTTTAAAGAACTGATTTGGTATTAATTTTGTTTGTTGTTTTTGTTTTTGTTTTTTCTTTTGTATTTAAAAATATATTTATTTAGAGCTTGTTTAGAATCATTTTTGTTTTGTTTTTGTTTTTTTAACATGTTTGTTTAGTATGTTTTTACATGTTATTATTATTTTTTTAAAAAAATTAAATATTCTCGAAGACACAAAAAAATAAGAATTTTTAAAAACAAACATACTTTAATCATAGCCAAACGCTTTTTTGTTTCAAATAAAAAAAAAATTCAAAACAAATAAAAGAAAAAAAAAGAAATCAATAACAAAAGTGATCCTGCTTTCATGTCCTTTAATTTTTTATTTTGGGAAAGAATCAACTTGTTTTTAAAAACACTCAAAAATGTTTTAAAAATAAGATGCTTTATATTAAACATAACAAGCATGCTTTAGTTTCAAATGAAAACATAAACAAAACAAAACAAAAACATGAAATAGGAAAAAAATTAATAAAATCTCATAAGGCCCCTAAAATTTGATGATAACCACCGCCTGCATCGAACACCATCACTGTCTTTACCTTGTATTTCATTGTTGCTCCGCTGATGATTGCCGCCACCACTATATAAATAAATAAAAAAAAATAAAAAAAAAAATAAAAATGGTTTTAATTTGCCCTCAAGTAATCATATCCTTGTGTTGACGAGGTAGTCTTAGCACATTTGCATGATTCACGAATTTATACTCTACTTGCGGTACTTTGATGAGGACTGTTTTCAGATTTCAATTCTGATGAGAAAACGGAGAGGATTATTATATTGCATGCAAGCTTGAGAAATAGTTGGTTTTGTTAGGTAAGAACCTAAATTTTTTTGTTTCTCAAATTTTTTCTTTTTTTAGTATTCTTTGTTCGAATACTCCGTTCTCAAAGTCTTTATTCATTTTTTGATCTGTTCTCACTTTCTGAATGTGGTCAGGAAAACTTATCCATTCTAACCTATTGGTTAAATTAACTTGACCATAGATAGTATTTTTGAAGATGACATTTTAGACATGCAGTAGTGTTTTCTGCCTCATTATTGTTGGCAACTAATTAGCTGGCACATATCTTTGAGAGAGATAAGATTCTAAGGCTAAGTGCTTACAATTAGTTTTGTTTCCAATTTAGTTTTTGGCTTTTATTTAATCTTTTTTTTAAGACTGGGAGTACTATAGATCTTTATATTGTTAATCAAGTTTTGAATCTTTTTTGGAAGCTTCGAATAATTCTAATAGTTCTCATATACATCTCTTTAATTAATTATTTTAATTGTCTCTTGTTTTACTACCTCTAATATATATGCTTCATTTATTAATAATGTCTGCTGGCATACGGAAGCATCATCAATCTTTAGTGGATGGTAGAACAAATCTGCTGTGGAAAAATTTATAGCTTTAATAGTGTCTCCCTAGATTTTAATTTTTACTGATGGCTCTCCTATAGTAATGTAGTTAAAAAATTTATATTGAATTCAACTAACTTTAGTTGATAATTTAGTTGATTAGTGAAGTATTAATCTGACTTATAAATTTAGTATTAATTTGAATATTGTGTTAAAATAATTAATTAAATTTATAATTAGGCCATAGATTACAGTAATTACTCCTTTGTTGATTGATTTAGTGACTATTTAGGTAAATTAAGACTTTCGTAGATTTACTAATCATTTATTGATAATATGGTATTATGGTATTCTAAATAATCAGGCAGTCTCTTTAATCATATTTTTGTAATCAATTGATAGTTTAGTATTAATTTATATTAAAATTATTAAATTAGAATAACCATTTAAACTAATTTATTATTAATTAGTCATTAGTATGATGCATAATCCATACATTAATAAATTACTTTAATAAATTCAAAATGAATAGTTTACATGGGTTTGGCCTTAGTCTGAGTGATGCCACATTAATTTGATGTCGGATGGATTTGATCCCAAGGACTTGGCAATAGCCTACGAAGTCTAAACGTTAATTATTATTTAATAATTTGATATTAAATAAATTTTTTTTTAGTATAAATTTTTAAGTTGTTTGGATGATTGTTACATAAGAATCTTGATTATAATGAATTCTAATTAGCCATTAAGCTATTATGATTTTAATTAATTGATTAATTAAAATTTAGATTGTCTAATTAATTTAGTGTAGTGAACAGTAGGATATTTAATTATCATAATTAATTATTTCTATTATGGATCAAAATTTTTAATTAATCATTTTAATTTTTAGATAAACCTATTTATTAATTCATTTAAAATAATTAAAAAAAATAATTCTAAATGATTGTTTATCAATCGATGCCTAGGGGATTAAATTGTTTGGTATAATTAATATGACTTGTAGTAAATCTTATGGATTAGTTATGATATATATGGTTAATAAGTCTTTGATTAATTATTAAATGCATCACTTAATATGAAACACATTTTCAGTTTGTTTTGTATACTGATAAATAATTAGGTTCTTAAATAAGTTTTACATGAAATTTATTTTTGGTATTTAAACAAGTCATATGAGTATCTCAACTGTCTTTTCCAAACAGATTTAGCTTTTAGGAATTCTAGACAACAACCCAAACAAGTATTTTATCAAATTTTTATCTAATATACGTTATATCACAAATAAAGCAACACAGCACTAGATAACATTTCTAAATATAGACGTGCTTCAAACGGTTATGCTTTAATCTTTACTTTACATGACCTGTGGAATTCTCTCTTAAATGTCTTTGATTTTTTTTCACATGCAGCATCTCATGCCTCCTTATGGAACACCACCTCCATATGTAATGTACCCACATGGAGGAATATATGCACATCCTACGATGGCTCCTGTATGCACCCATTAACTGTGTGCTCTCAATCTGTTGCAATTTAGAAGATTACCCGTTCCTTTTCTTTTTCTTTTCCTCATTAAATTTAGATTCATTTAACTATTTTAGTATGGTTTGCTGAGCTGAGCAGGGTTCACTCCCATTTAGTCCTTATGCAATGGCTTCTCCTAATGGAAATGCAGATGCTTCTGTAAGTGGTGATTGTGATCGACTTTTTTACACTCCATATCCTACTGCTTCTTGTGCACTGAGCATTCATGTATATATCCTATATTGCACTTTCAGGGTGCTTTTCCTGGTAGTGAAGCAGAGGGAAAGTCTTCTGAAGGTAAGGAGAAAAGCCCAATGAAGAGATCAAAAGGAAGTTTAGGTAGTTTGAACTTGATTACTGGAAAGAACAGCGAACTTGGAAAAACTTCAGCAGCATCAGGCAATGGGGCATACTCACAAAGGTTTTTTTTTTTGAGAGATATTTGATAAATGTTTTTTGGATGTTGTTTCTTAATGCTGATTGAGTAACTTTTTATGCTACTTGTTCTGTTCAGTGGAGATAGTGGAAGTGAAGCCTCAAGTGAAGGAAGTGATGCCAATTCTCAAAATGTAAGGAAGCGGTTAATTTTGTACTTCGATTTCTTTGTTTTTTTATGTTATTTTGCGAGATATGAATTTTTGCCCGACGACCATTCCCCCCTATACCAACTGATCAAAAAAAAAAAAGGGGGAATCAAAGCAACTCACATCTTTGAGGCCAGCACCAATTCAGTACCATAATTATGCCAAAGGGGCACTATGCACCAATAGGTGGGAAAGCATCAGGGCAACTACATTTTTTTCTTTCAAAGATTTAGAGTTGTTATAAAACTAACCTTTAGGTGTTGTGAAATGCATGGCTTGAAAACTACCCTCAGCAAGCATTATTATTTTTCTTGTCGTTATTGGTTGCCTACTGTAATGCATATGCAGTGCATGCTTGATAATTTCTTTGGAATGCGCTATTGTTAAAAGCCAGCCATATTCCCATGATGCATAAGTGTTCATGTGCAAATCCGATAAATTTACATACTTGTTTTGTGTTTATTTGATCCTTCTGTATTTTTTACTGGTCAGCTATCAATTATGTTAATAAAATCCTTCTGCATTTAATACTTGTTAACTATTATTGTTGCTTATCCGTAATCTTGTATAGGATTCTCCACAAAGGGCTGGAGATGTTCAAAATTCTTCTGATGGTATGCGCATGTAAACTTTTCCTGTAACTGTTTAGCCTTGTCTTAATCTAAAAGTTAGTCCATATTTATAGTTGATTTATCAGCCATGACAACTCAGAATTGTAACTATGCGTATTGCACCACAGCTCATGTTTTGCAGAATGGAACTGCTCGCGGGCCAGCTCAATCAATGGTGGGTCAGCCGATGACCATTGTTCCTATGCCAACTGGAACTGCTACTGGTCCGACCACAAACTTGAACATAGGGATGGACTTCTGGGGTGCAACAAACCCATCAACTATCTCTCCAATTCATGGTAAGGTCCCCACAACTGGAGTTGCAACGCCCATGATTCCTGGTGCTCCATCAGAATTATGGATGCAGGTATTTTGTATTTTGTTCTTGCCCGATGAAAGCTTTAACAGAAATGCTGAATTTTACTATTAACATAGGAATTTTGAATTTATATTTCTGAAGGACGTACTACAATAATTTTTACGATGAATGTAACAGTTTTACTCGCCCAATTATTTTTATTTTTTTTTATTTTCCATCATGTATGGAACTTATATCTCTCCCTTTTCATTAGGGTAGCCCTTGAAGTTCTTTGTTATATTTCTTAAATTATGGCTTTTTGCATAGAGATCAATCGTAGTACCATTCATCTTTTTTGTTANCTCTTTGTTATATTTCTTAAATTATGGCTTTTTGCATAGAGATCAATCGTAGTACCATTCATCTTTTTTGTTATTATCATGCTATGCTTGCATTGGATTTAACATAGCAGCATATATTACTCTAGAGTTATAAATATGTTTGAAAATTTGATTGATAAAGTGGCCCTTGTGATTCCATTGATCTGATTTCTTTTTGTCTACCTTCTATCAACTTTCACATCTTCTGATTTTCAATGTTCATCAATGATTTACTAGTGTCTACAATGGATTGCTTGCAAANTATTTATCTGATTTCTTTTTGTCTACCTTCTATCAACTTTCACATCTTCTGATTTTCAATGTTGTCTACAATGGATTGCTTGCAAAACTTTCGAAATGCAATGCCAGGACATGGCACTGCTTCACATTTTGTCACTATTGAAGTGGTACTGTCGGCGATAAAAAGTAGGGTTGGGGGTGGAGTTGCCCGTAAGAAGCTGTCGGTCACCGGAATCGAAATTCTGTCGCCCGCTTCGGAAGGACGCTTTAATTTACATATAGATTTAAGTTTAAAATCAAATATGAAACTCTAACTNTCACTATTGAAGTGGTACTGTCGGCGATAAAAAGTAGGGTTGGGGGTGGAGTTGCCCGTAAGAAGCTGTCGGTCACCGGAATTGAAATTCCGTCGCCCGCTTTGGAAGGACGCTTTAATTTACATATAGATTTAAGTTTAAAATCAAATATGAAACTCTAACTAACCAAATATTTTTCATAGTTTAAATGAAAGAGCACTTTACCTCAAACCCTGTATCTTTCCCGATAGATAAACATAAGACTTGAGGATGAGACTCAATCAAATAAACTAAGAAATACATGACATTCGTTTGGTTTGCGAAACCATTTTATTTGTCGACAAATTCTCCTATTTAATATGAAAAATTAAATAGGGTTTATTTTAAGCTAGGTTCAGAAAAACTTCCTATAAGGGCAAGCCCCTATAGTTAATTACATTTTAAATGACCGAAATCACCTAAGAATACCCTCGATAAAAATCAAGAAAAATTATCTTCAACGACTTCAAAATGATATGACTTTTCAATGAAATCAGACAAAGAGGTGTGAAAGGTGAATGACTCAAATTTGGAACATTTATTACAGAATCCAAAGGAAGAAGAATTAGGGGATGTCACAGACCCAGAGATCTTTGGTAACTTCCCAGTCTACCCTATGGTTTGGCTTCAGTTTCAAGGAGAAATATTCAAGTGTTTTATCCTGCCANCAATATTTTTCATAGTTTAAATGAAAAAGCACTTTACCTCAAACCCTGTATCTTTCCCGAGGGATAAACATAAGACTTGAGGATGAGACTCAATCAAATAAACTAACAAATACATGACATTCGTTTGGTTTGCGAAACCATTTTATTTGTCGACAAATTCCCCTATTTAATATGAAAAATTAAATAGGGTTTATTTTAAGTTAGGTTCAGAAAAACTTCCTATAAGGGCAAGCCCCTATAGTTAATTACATTTTAAATGACCGAAACCACGTAAGAATACCCTCGATAAAAATCAAGAAAAATTATCTTCAACGACTTCAAAAGGATATGACTTTTCAATGAAATCAGACGAAGAGGTGTGAAAGGTGAATAACTCAAATTTAAAACATTTATTACAGAATCCAAAGGAAGAAGAATTAGGGGATGTCACAGATCCATAGATCTTCGGTAACTTCCCAGTCTACCCTATGGTTTGGCTTCAGTTTCAAGGAGAAATATTCAAGTGTTTTATCCTGCCAATTTTATTTATTTAGGACTTACATTCGTGTGAAACGATCACACAAATAGCCCGAAAGATGTGAGGATTTATGTCGTAACGAACGACAACCTCAGAATCCTAAAACGAGTTAGGGCTTAGATCGTACAACAGAGCTATACAAATACCTAAAGAAAATGTTGAGGATTTATGTTGCGCTAGGCGAACAACTACGAAATCCTATGGATTGTTGTTTTAATTTCTAGGAAAAGAATGGTTTAGCTGGGGAAAACATGTTCTGCTGTTGAAGATGGTCGTACTGCCCATTGCGCTAGTTTCAAGCTCCTTGTCGTGATGAGTTTAAGTTTTCTAGGGTGTCGGGTTATGATTTCAAATCCAGCGGCCCTATGGTTGTAGTTCTTCAGATATTTTATAAATAACGTGTTGAAGTTGTACAGTGTATAGCATGACAGTAGAATATGTAGCACAAGACAATCAGTAGAGTATGTAGTAAAGAAAACAGTACAACATGCGGTGTAAAGAAAAGTAAAATGTACAGCAGGGAAGTGATTATAAGAGAATGACATGCTGTAAACATAAAACAAACATGTATACCTGGGATATCCGCTGTTCCTTAGGTGTAATTGATGCAACAGTTACAAGCAACAAAACTTGAGAAAACATGCTGAAATGCTTTATATAAACGAAAATAAAGAAACGTCGTCCAGAAATATTGAGAAAGATCGTCAAAAGACTCACGACAAGAGAAATGCGAGGAAATCGGCGAATCAACAAATCGATTAAAATCGTAGAAAACACGGGAAAATCCCGTAAAGTGACCACAAGTGGTTTGTCCAAAAAAATTCGATAATACATATGAAAAAGTCTGAAAAGAGGGGACCGCAAGCATTCGGGTCGGGGCTAGGCCCAACTATATATTAGTACTCGAGGGTCGTCGAAGGCTACTCGGTCACCCGGATATATAAAGCCCGTCACTCAACTAGAAAGGTGTCCTATCGAATCTAAGTCAGGAGGGTACTCCTTAGCGTAAACAGGTGATCAACAGGTGGACAACCGATGTTTAAAATGTATTTAAAATTTATATTTTCGCCATGCACATAGACTTCAATCATGCAAAAAGTGAGCTGTATCAATTTTGTTTGTAGCGAAAAGTGTATTTTTGTTTTAGAAAAAGGTGTATCTGTTCTTATCAAATTTGTTTTTTATCAATTTTGAAAAGTAGTTGTCCACGAGTCGATCCCGCTGTCGGGCATAAGACTACCAACAACCTAAGAAGGTTCAGGTCAGCTCCCGCTAGTCTTGTGTCTGTGAATGATATTGTCAACCTACAGCTCACCGAGTTCCTTAATCGGATCTTGATCTGTTTCTGAATCAGATCCCGATGTCGTAGGATGACATATCATTCTGCTCTATCCCCGATGTGCCTTTGTCATCACTGCTCTAAGCCCCAAAACAAAACCGACCTACTTGCGACCTTGCTTGATGGTTTAACGTATAGCAAAAGGCTACACGTGGACACTTATGTATCGGACATAAGCATAAAAAACCGAACCAAGAAGCAAGGAAAAAAAAGAACAAAAATGGGGTGAGAGAGAGGAGGGACTGATTCACCTAAAAAATCGAAAAGGACGAAGGATGAATCAACTCTCAAAACTCGTGACGAAAAGACCTAAAAAGGAAAGCCTGAAGATTCTTGAATCAATCGGAAAATGTATCATTTTCTCACATTTTTATAAGTGGATCAACCTAAGTCAAAATGACCTCCTAACACCGGTATCTAAACCCCAAAGATATCTTTTATGAAATCAATTCGTCTCAACCAAGTATCTCCCAAAATAAAATTCAGAAATCTCCCGAACTTCACAAAAGGAAAATAACTCGGAGAATACCATCACTAGTACTCCCAAATCCATGCAAAAATTAGGATCTTCCAACTTCCAAATTAATCAATGGCCTCATATATCAAATAAACATAAAATCTTCCCATATAACCAAATAAATGCTCACGACCGGGGTCAATACAAAGAGATGAACAACAGCTAAGGCTCTCGGCCAAGACAACCCACAAGGGAGGCAACTACTAAGGCTCACGGCTCAGGGCAGCAAGAGACAGCTGCTAAGGTCCACGACCAAAGGCAACCCAAGGAACAAGTAAGGCTCACAACTAAGGCAACCAAAAAGAACCACCGGTGGCTACTATGCTCCCTTGACATACATAAGAGGATAACTAAATTGATTATAATTTTTGGGATGACAAACTTGATTCAACAATCAAATTCAAGCCACTCAGACTCAACAAGAAGAGCCATACTGTCCTAGGCAACCACTCAATAGTTTCACGGGTAGGAATAGGAGAAGTACAGGACAACCACCCAACAAGCCAAGCCCAAGGGCTTAAAACGAGTCAAACTGAGCCCCTCGACTAAGACTAAAACCGCAACCAACAAATGGCTGAAACCGAGTCTAGCACAAGCCAAAACCGAGCCCACCAGGGGCCAAAGCCAAGCCAAATGCCCTACCAGCAAGTTTATGGGTAGGACTAAGAACGAACCAAATCAAGCTCCCAAGCTACCTCTCGGGTAGGAGACACAAAACAGGCTCTCAACAAGCTCTCGGGTAATGACCAGAACAAACGAAATTAAGCCCCTCCTCCAAACCACTTCTCGGGTAAGAGCCAAAGCAAGTAAATTCGAGCTCCAAGGAAAGCTAAAATCGAGCCATTCAAGGCCAAAACAGGGTCAATAAGCAAAACCGAGCCCACCCACCAAACCAACTCTCGGGTAAGGTCCAGAAAAGGCAAAGCCAAACCAAGCCAAGCTCTCGAGTATGCATATATTGGACTTGGAGTAGCCAACAACATACAGATTCCATGCCAAATTAAGCTTTACAAGTATGCAAAGAAAAAGAAACCAATGACTGTATCAAGCAAAAACGAGCCCCAATAGAGGCTAAAGCCGAGCCATTCAAAGCCAAAACAGAGTCCAAGCATAGATTAAAACCCAAGCCTTAACAGAAATTAAAACTCCAGCCATCTTAAGGTAAAACCGAGCCATCCAAAGCCAATGAGCAACCCACATGTTTTTGAAACATCAAGATATGAAGCCAATGTACATTTTAAATAAGAACAACAACATAGAGAACATATTTGGGCCACCAACCTAACTATTCCAAGCATGAAACAATTCCCAACAGATATTTGGACAAAAGGATGCCTCACGAGAAGCTAAGACAAGCCATCAAAGCAAGTTACAGGGCTTTCCAAATTAAATAAATTTTCTTATAACATGCATTTCAAGCAAGGAAAAGCCACATGGAGCCAAAACCGAGCCCAGCAAAGGCCAAAAACCGTGCCATCTGGTGGCTAAAACAAACCCATCTCAACATGTGTTTCATATGAGAGGAATAACGTGAAGTAGAGAAGCATGCATAAACCTCAAAGTTAACATTTCAAAGTCTCCAAAATAAGTTCGAGGGACTTCCAAAATGAATCTTTTCATACTCCACATAAATTTCAAACAAATGAGGCAACCACAGGAGCTAAAACCGAGCCCCACATGCGTGAAAGACCAAATAAACCTTCCAATGTCTCATGCTAGATAAGAATAAATGAAAAGCTTCATGATACATATCCTAACATGCTTGCAAGAAGAGCTAACATTGTCTCAAAGCCATGTTTCAACCCTCCTAATTGCTTCCAATAGAAATATGCTATAATGAATAGAAACATGCCATAGCTTCACTACTTTAAGTAAATAATCAAGTCTAACTCCTAGAACATGCTCACATTTCCATTTCTAGATGCTGGAGTAACATGCCTTTCAAAAACATAAGTGCAACACTAAGCTAACATGCCACATTATCCATTGCACCAAGCTAACAGAGACTCGGCAGAGAGCAAAAACCGAAAAGAGGCAAGGCGCAAAAGGGGAAAAAAGTACCTCTTTGAAGCAAAAAAAGAAAGTAACAAGGAAACTTTAAAGGCACTCCCAAACTTCAATTCCTCCTTCAACAGCAAGAAGAAACCAATTCAAGCACCAAAAAATAAGTGGGAAAAGAAAATGACAGAGTTTTCTCCCTTAGAGATTTTTTTTTGCCTTTCCCCTAGGGCTACAAAACTGAGCTTAAGAAGGAGAAGAATGATTAAGAAGATACGGCAGAGGGATCGAGCGCAGAGGATAGGGCCACGCTTCACGGCAAGGAGAGTCGAGAATAGAGGATACGATCCTCGCAGAGGATGAGATCCTCGACAATGATAAGGGGATGGGTCATCTGTGAGATTGTCTCGCGCGCGAGAGGAACGAGCGCGAGAGCGAGACTTCAACGACACGAAGGAGTGGGCCAGGTGAAACCGAGCGAACCATGACTAGGGCAGAGGTCTACGAGCGCGAGAGGAAGAAACGAGAGGGGAAAATAAAATTAGGCTAAGGATTTTTAATATAAGTTATTAATTATAATAATAATAATAATAAAATATTATTTATTATTATAATTAACATTTAAACATGTATTTTCCCCAAGACGCGCCGCCGCAATGAAACAAACGTCCCCCCAAGGCAAAATCAATGTTCCGGACGCATCAACGCAGTCTGTTCCGTCATCTGGAGTCGTCCGGGCAACCTCGTCATCGATCGGGTTAAAAACGCGTCGCGGCCCGAATCCTATCAAAATTTCGGCTCGAATTCGATTAAACAGGACGACGAAGAGTGCAACGATGCCAAATCAACGAGTAAAGGCAATCTTTAGACCGTCAGTCCTTTAAGAATGCTCTCCAAGTTCCTTCAGAGTAGTCTTACCTGCCAAGCAATAGCGGTCAAAACTACTAAGTGGAACGTCAAGTCGAACGAATAAAAGTCTAGAATTGCTAACGGGGAGGGCTCCTTCACTAGTTTTCTAGGAGTAGTCGACAGAAAGGTCCTACGGCTAGANAGCGATGCCAAATCAACGAGTAAAGTCAATCTTAAGACCGTCAGTCCTTTAAGAATGCTCTCCAAGTTCCTTCAGAGTAGCCTTACCTGCCAAGCAATAGCGGTCAAAACTACTAAGTGGAACGTCAAGTCGAGCGAATAAAAGTCTAGAATTGCTAACGGGGAGAGCTCCTTCACTAGTTTTCTAGGAGTAGTCGACAGAAAGGTCCTACGGCTAGATCCTAAGCTACTAAGGAGGGNAAGAAAGTAACACGGAAACTTTAAAGGCACTCCCAAACTTCAATTCCTCCTTCAACAGCAAGAAGAAACCAATTCAAGCACCAAAAAATAAAGAAGTGGGAAAAGAAAATGACAGAGTTTCCTCCCTCAGAGATTTTTTTTTGCCTTTCCCCTAGGGCTACAAAACTGAGCTTAAGAAGGAGAAGAATGATTAAGAAGATACGACAGAGGGATCGAGCGCAGAGGATAGGGCCACGCTTCACGACAAGGAGAGTCGAGAATAGAGGATACGATCCTCGCAGAGGATGAGATCTTCGACAATGATAAGGGGATGGGTCGTCTGCGAGATTGTCTCGCGCGCGAGAGGAACGAGCGCGGGAGCGAGACTTCAACGACATGAAGGAGTGGGCCAGG
>JXCR01130315.1:0-11535 GCA_002079205.1 Phalaenopsis hybrid cultivar
TCTACAAATAGAAGAATTAATTAGGACAATTTTTTATTTAGAAAATACCCTTAGGAATGATCATTTGAATAAACCTTTGCATACCCTTTAGAAGATTTCTGTTGAATTGAGTGGGAAAATTTGTAAGAAAAAGTGAATTCTGAGGACTTAGCAAAAACTCCATGACCAACAAAATATTAGGTGATTGATCGGGGATTACTGAATTGGAATTTTGATTCTGGAGAAAGCCTTCTTTGTCAAGCTGAAGACGTTAAACCATGTGTTATCTTGGAAGACAACACAAGTGTTATATGATGTGTTGATCATGTTTCTTTGTGACTTTTTGCATTTAATTCACAATTTATTACGTAATTTATTTTGAAATTTTCTTTAAAATTACTCTAAATTTTCATTTGAATTAATTTTGAGTCCCGTTCCTTCACAGAGTAATTTTAATGGACTTACTTTTTAATTCCCTGCTACCTTATGTCATTCAGGTTGGAAAGAAGAATGTTTGTGGGAGAAAACGTGTATCTTTTTAAAAACCTATAGTAATTCATATATCTCAGTAAAAGATTTAATATTTACAAGGTAACTCCTACTAGAAGTTTGAATTTATTCAAACTAATTATCAAAATATTTTAAAAGAGGATAGCTATCATTTAAGAAAGATTAACCTTAATGATTTAATAATAACATTTTAGAGTCTAATAATTTCAATTATTACTTATAGAAAATCAATTGAGTATCAAATGAGGGGTAATCTAAATATTAAGTAGAAAACGTAAAATGTTTTTAACTTTTTTTTAGTTCATTCTTAACCAATTTAATGTTAACATAATTTTTAACTAAGAATATAACCTAAAGGTGTGAAAATTAACTAACACTATTCAAATTAATTGTTTCAGGAGCACTACTCTTCATCATATTTAACACAAGAAAAGAAAATTTTAACAACAAAATATAGCAATTTTCAGAAAAAAAAAGAGGATAAGAAAAAAGGAGATGGAAAAGAAAAATAAAAGAAAAAGAAAAAAGCTAAAAAGTGAAAAGCCTTGAGAAGAAGCTTGAGGTTTGTACAATAAAACTTAAAGAAAAGGGGACTCAAGAGGGTGTTCAGTGGTACTTAAGTGATAAAGTTTTCATGATACTTTAATGAAAAGTAATATCAAATTTTCTAAACCCACTCCAAATGGTCTTAATGAAATTTGAGGTTAGTGAAAGACACTTTAAATAACAATAGTTTCAGAATCTATGGAATTTCTTATGTATAGAATTAAGAAAACCAAAGAAAAGATCGAGACAATAATCACTTAAAGATAATTGACCCTAAAATGACATTTAAACCTTTTATTTTTGACTTCAATATACAATTTGAATCAATATTATCTGGATTTATACAAGTTGGAATTGTTATTTTTATTAATGTTGGGTCTTATATATATGTTTTATGGGGGGTATAAATTTTTCATGATAAGCATATGGTTGTAAAATCTCACAACTTTATTCAATGTACAAACATATTTGAATCGATAAGTGGAAGCGAGATAGGATCATACATACCTCCAGCCATAACTTATACGAACATAGTTGACACTCACAAATCACACGACTAATTTTCTGTTATAGATCTTCTAAGTTTTTCTCACTCACAACTCGATGGTGCAAATAAAATGAAGAGGAGCAAGCTTAAGGACCAAAATAGTAAGCATCACATCTAATTTATAGTGCTCTACCCATCACAGAGTTCAATATATGTGAGCACATTATGGAATGTTACTAAATTCATGTGTTGAACTTAGACACTATATAGACCACATTCTGAAATTTATTTCTCTTAAAAACACAAAGGAATTCCGACGGCTATTAAAATTAAAAAAAAAATTAATTGATTTGGGAATTCCAATGCGTATTGAAATTAATTTGGGAATTCCAATGGGTATTGAAATTAATTTGGGAATTTCAATGGGTATTGAAATTAAATTGGGAATTTCAATGGGTATTGAAATTAATCCCAACATTCCCCCACTTGGTCCATATGGTTCAACACACACCATATAGAGAAGCAAAATATATGAATCATGACGCTAGGTCCTCTTATAGTGAGTATTATCTTCCATGTATTACACTTTATTAAGTCTCTCAACACTAGCCCATACAACTTAATGAATAAACCATATGTCTATTCCAAGTCCAAACTAAATGAGATTTCTCAAAATGAATGAATCGATATGTGCACAAAACCATATGAGAAAACATCAACTGAATTAAGAGTTTCATTAAAACAATAAATGTTCGTACAATGTAAATCACATTATGGAACCAAGTCCCATTCGTACTACATGATCCTTAAAATCTTTGGTGGCATGCCTTTAGTCAAAGGATCTGCAATCATCAACTCAGTGCAAACGTGTTCAATGACCACTTTCTTTTCCTTAACACATTCTTTTATGGCTAAATATTTGATGTTGATGTGTTTACTTCGACTTCCACCCTTATTGTTCTTAGTCATAAATACTGCAGCTGAGTTGTCACAGTACAACTTTAATGGCCTTGAAATAGAGTCCACGACTCTAAGCCCAAATATGAAACTCTTCAACCATACACCATGCGAGGTAGCCTCAAAACAGGATACGAACTCAGCTTCCATAGTGGAAGTAGCAGTGAAGGTCTGCTTAACACTTCTCCAAGATACACCTCCACCAGCTAGCATGAAAATATAACCAGATGTTGATTTTCTTGAGTCAATGCAGCCAGCGTAGTCTGAATCGGAGTTGTCAATCACCTCCAAATTATCAGTTCGTTTGTACATGAGCATGTAGTTCTTTGTACCTTTAAGATATCTCATTACTTTCTTTGCAACTTTCCAGTGGTTTATACTTGGATTACTCTCATATCTTTCCAACACTCCAACAGCAAATGCTATGTCAGGTCTGGTACAAACCTGAGCATACATAAGGCTTCCAACAGCTGAAGCATATGGAATGTTTTTTATGTGTTCCCGTTCAAAATTATTTTTCGGGCACTGACTCAAATCAAATCTATCACTCTTCACAATAGGATTTATACTTGGTGAACAATTCTTCATATAAAATCTCTCTTAAACTTTATTGATATAAGTCTCTTGAGGAAAACCTAAAATACATCGAGATCTGTCCCTATGGATCTCAATGCCAATGACATAAGATGCCTCATCCATGTCCTTCATATCAAAGTTCTTGGAGAGGAATTTTTTCACCTCAAAAAGTAAACCCCTATCATTAGTTGCAAGTAAAATATCATCCACATACAGTACAAGAAAACAAATTTTGCCCCACTTACCATCTGGTATAAACATTGATACATGACGTTCTCTTCAAAACCAAATGAAGCGATAACTTCATAAAATTTCAAATACTATTGACGGGAGGCTTGTTTCAACCCGTATATGGATTTATTTAGCTTGCAAACCAAGTGCTCACCATCACTAGAGGAGAATCCTTCTGGTTGTTTCATGTAAACCTCTTCCTCTAGATCACCATTAAAGAATGTCATCCATTTGATGTAACCCAAAATCAAAATGAGCTACCAATGCCATAATTACTCGGAGAGAATCCTTTTTAGAAACAGGAGAAAATGTTTATGTATAGTCAATTCCCTCCCTTTGAGTGAACCCTTTGACAACGAGTCATGTCTTATGTCTCTCAATGTTACCTTGCGATTCTTTCTTTGTTTTGAAAACCCATTTATATCTAATGGCTTTTACACCATTAGGCAACTCAACAAGATCCCAGACTCGATTAGATGCCATAGAATCCATCTCATCTCTAATGGCATTATGCCACAAGTTCGATTCCTTAGAACTCTTGGCTTGTGAAAAAGTTTCAGGATCATTTTCGCTCCAATGTTGTAGCCCAATTCTTGAAGATACACAACATAATCACTAAATATTGCGGATCTTCTTTCTCTGATAGACCTTCTTAACGTTGTTTCAACATTCTTCTCAAGAGCATGTTGTTCAACTGAATGTACAACAATATCTTGTTGTTCCTTATTTACTACTTGATCTACTTGATCAATATTAATAGCTTGTGGAACTTCAGCAATTGGTTGTCTAACACCTGTTTGTCCTTTAGGGGTGTGAATAACAATCAATCTGTCACTTGACCTAGAGGGTTGAGCTTCACAGTGATCCTTTTCCGAAACAATATCTTGAAATTGATCACTCCCATTGATAAGTCATACTCAAGAAATTTTGCATTTTTTGATTCCACAATCCTAGTGTTATGAGACGGACAATAGAATCTATACCCTGTAGACCTTTCAGCATATCCAATAAAATACCCACTAATGGTCCTTGGGTCTAACTTGTTTTCTTGTGGGTTGTAAATTCTTACTTCAGATGGGCATCCCCAAACACGTATATTTCACAAACTTGGTTTCCAACCTTTGAATAACTCAAAAGGCGTCTTTAGAACAGACTTGGTTGGAACTCCGTTTAATATATATGCAGCCATCTTTAGAGCTTCAGTCCACAAGAATTCAGGGAGTTTCGTGTTACTCCGCATACTTCTTACCATGTCCATTAAAGTTCGGTTTCTTCTTTCTGTTACACCATTCTGATCCGGAGAACTAGGCATAGTGTGTTGGGTTATAATCCCATGTTATTGAAGAAACTTCGCAAATGGACCAGGTGCTTGTCCACTCTCTGTGTATCTTCCATAGTACTCTTCACCTCTATCTTACCTCACAATTTTAATTTGCTTTCCACATTGACTCTCCACTTCAGCCTTAAAGATTTTAAAGGCATCTAAAGCTTCGGCCTTAGAACAAAGTAAGTAGAGATACATATACCGTGAATAATCATCTATGAAGGTGACAAAGTATCTTGGACTAACTATATCTATGTCTGAACAACAAATATATGTATATATAATCTTCAATAGGTTTGTGCTCCTCTTGGCACCCTTTTTAGACTTATTAGTTTGCTTACCCTTTATGCAATCTATACAAGTCTCAAAGTCAGCAAAATCCAAAGTACTAAGTACCCCTTCATTTATCAATCTTTTAATTCTCTTAATGGAGATGCGTCCTAATCTCCGGTGCCACAACATCGAGAATTCCTCATTCACAGCACATTGTTTTAACCCAGTAGTAACACACATAGAATTATAAGCATCATCATTTTGCAATTCAATAGAGTAAAGGCCATCAAACAAATTATCAAAACCAATAACCTTAGATTCATAAGATAAACTAACCAGAATCCAAAAAGTTAAAGGAAAAACCCAAAGGTACAAGTCTTGAAATAGAAATCAATTTCCTAGAGAAACTTGGAGAATAAAAGGCCTTTTCTAAACGTAAAATGAAACCGCTGCTTAAAAATAAATTGCACGTGTCAATGGCTTCTACATGTGAACTCATCTTGCTTCCTGAATAGATGCATCGTTCACTTCCCACTGGCTTCCGTAGGTTTTGTATACCCTGCAAGGTATTAGAAACATGGATTGTAGAACCAGAATCAATCCACCACGTGTTATGATTAACACTAACCAAATTAGACTCATAACAGACGAATGAAAGTTAAGTACCTTTCTTGTCGAGCCAGTTCTTAAACTTGATGCAGTCTTTCTTTATGTGCCCCTTATTCTACAGAAGAAACACTTTGACTCTTTCTTTTTATCTGGCTGACGAGGAATCTTGCCCTTTCCCTTATTTTTGGCTTGATCCCACTTAAAATCATAAATGTTTGCAGGTTGAATAACTGTAAAAATTTTCAAACATATATGCTCATTATTATTATTATTATTATTATTATTATTATTATTATTATTATTATTATTATANAGCCAAAACAAACGCAGCTTCTCATCTTCACTGACCGTAAGATCTCCATCAGACGTACGTCACCTCGCCAGATCCGCAAAAGAGCAAAAACGCGTGCTATGTTATTCTTATGAGAGAAGACAAGTGCCATGTCGCTTAGAAAATTTGGATGGCCGTTTTCGTGACTAGCTCGTTGTCCGCCTGTGAAACGCGTAATGGAAGCCAAGTTATGAAAATATTATTATGCGGGTCAGCTTAATTCTAAAATTTATAAAAATATTAAAATAATCCTCAATATTTTATAAATTTTTTAAATTCAGGCAATAAATTTATAAAAATTTATAAAAATATTATAGGCCATTATTATAGCTCAATTTAAAATAGTAGGCTTCTATTTATAAAATCTGGGCTAAAACAGATCAGATTATTTTGATAATTTATTGATATTATTATTATTATTATTATTTGGGCTTCTACATACATGTCATTTACTTCCAATGTATTTAAATATCAAATATTTAAAATTTACATTTTTTTAATTTCTCTCATAGATTATTATTTATTTCACATCAAGAATAAAATAAACTATTATGACTTTTAAAAATGAGAAATTAAAAATTCATTTTATCTAAAAATAATGGTCAAAGGATATGATAGGAGCCTCCAATCACACCCTAATGCGTCTAACAATTTGAGTACCACATTCTTAAGGTCAAACTGGGTTAGAGGGGATTCAAACTCTCGACTTGAGGGGTCTTATACAATGGTTACCAACCAATAGGTTGGAGTACGCGACACACACACATATATAGATATATTAATTGAAGTTAAGAAATAAGTGGTATCCATGTAAATCTTCTTTTCTTTTTAAGTTCAAATTATTTATTTTATAATTTATATATCATCATTTTAAGACAATGGTCTCATTTATATTTTATATAAATTTAATTCAAAATTCAAAAAAAAAAATCAAAAGGGACACAAAATGATAAAAATGTGGAGAAAAAAAGTAATGAAGTACAATGGCTCCAAAACTAGGGATCCCACATGCTCCATGTAATAGAGTGAAAGACAATTATATGCGTGCGATAATATCACAAAGGGGCGAAATTAGCATTAGCATGAGGTTAAATAAGAATCATCATAGTCCCCAACCTATTTAAGAAAATTCTCAAAGGAAAAATAATCTTAAAAAACTTGTAAAATTGCCCAAAACTTAGATTATCAAACATCTAAAACTTAAAAATTCTTATTTGATTTGTATCAAATGTGCAAGGTATTTTTTTATTTTTTTATTTTTTGTGTCATTTTTATGTTTTACTGTGATTTTTGTGATTGTATATATGGTGCATATGTGATTAAGCATTTTGGGGAGCCAAAAAAACTCAAAATAGGTTGAACTCGAACCCTAGACGTCAGTTTTGGGAGCCTTGAACCAGGGACTAGGCACCTAAGTACTAGTACTGCGCGCCTAGGCCCCCAAAACCAAACAACCAAATGTGTAGGCACTAGTTATTGGTGCCTAGATGCCCATAAGTGTTGAATTTCTGTTTGAGTGCATCCATAGGCATCGTTTTGTGTCAAAGGATTTAATAATTTCCCAATATGAACCCATAGAAGGAGAAGAGAGGATTAAAGACCAAAAAGAGGGAGAAGGAGAATACACAAGAACAATCAGAGCATTTCAAAGGAGGAATTCAGAAGAATATTGTTAGTGTGATCGTGTGTTCTTCTGAGTGAAAACAAGTGTAAGTGTCATTCGTAAGATCATTCTAGCTTTGTCAAACTTTGATTTTGCAATGAAATTTATGAAGAGTTCAATTGTAATAAGTATAACTTAAAATTCTCTCTCTGTTGAATTGGATTCTATGTAATTGTTGAAGCATTTGCTAAGTGATTGCATGTAATTTATTTATAAGTTGATAGTTTAACCTTTTGCTTATAATTTACTCTTAAATTGATCACTTAGGTTGTTAAAATATGTTTTTATCTTGTACTACATAAGTAGGCTAGTGGAACAATTAGGTTAACTCATACTACTATAAAATAATAGGAATATTATTTTTAGGACAGTACAATCATATAGAAAATTTGCAAATACTGAGGCTTTTGTATGATTAAGGGACTAATTGTAATATGAAACCTCAATTTTTTTTATAAACCCTGGAATGGCTAAGAAAAGCTATTGTTCCTACTTGTAAATATCATTAGAGTCTTATGGATGGAGCTGAATTGCTACTTACAATTCAATGGAAGTTTTCTCAATTTGCTTAAGATCATAAAAAAAAGTTAAAAGATTTCAACTCTTTCCAAAAAATTGGGATCAATAACTTTTAAAATAATAAATTAAACACATTGGACTAGACTTTTTTATTATTATTCTAGAATATTTTTGGAAATGGAAATTAACAAGCTCTTGATGGGATTGATATGTGAACTTAGATTCACATACTACTTGATTGACACAAATACTTCATGAATTGCAAGTGCTACATAGAAATTTTAGTGTATCAAACTTTGACGCCATTGCTAGGGAATGACATTGAATTTATAGTTTTATGAAGATTTTAGTTGAACAGTTTAAGTTTAGATATGAAAATCATTATTTTTATGTTTTTTTTTGGTATTTTATTTGTTATTTTTAGTGTCCAAAAATTGAAAAAATCATTTTTTATTTCTATTTTTGCTTTCTACATTTTCTCTTATTTTACTTTTTTCAATGAATTTTGCTTATGTATTATGTTTCCTGCTATTTTAGAGTCTCTCACTTGCTGGTTCAAGCTTTTATTTGTAGGACTGGACTAGTTAAACTAATACTTTATGACCCTTAATTAGAGAGAATTGTAAAAAAAATAAAAAAAATAAAAAATCTTAAAAGGAATTTTGAAGAAATGACAAACCCACCTAAGGATCAAGACCCGGATCTCTTAGGGACCATTTGGTTTACAAAACATGAAATGCAATGTAAGAGGTTTGTAGGGTCCTATGATTATAATGCATTTAAAATACTTTTGAGTTGTTTCTTTCACTGTAAAATAAATCTATGACTTTAGATTTTATTATTTGGTTTCAAGTAAAATGAAAATAATGTATTTACAAGGTCAAAGGGAGGAAGACAACAACAATGGGCGGCCAGTAGCCAACAGCGGGTTGCGGCGAGCAGCAGTGAGCGGCGGTGGGGGAGGGNATCCTACTCAATTAGTTTCATCTAACAACTTTATGATAAAACTATCAAGTTATGTTCCTTTTCTTAATTTCTGTAGGTAGATTAAGAAATATAAGTTGATATTTCATTCTAATTAATCATACAAATATAACAAAATTCTTGTGGGTAGATTTTATTATATCTCCTATAATTAATTACAACTAATGTTTTAATGTGATTCTTGAATTCAATATACAATTTTAATTGATTAAAGATGCTGTGGCTATTCCCCAATTAATTAAAATTATATGAATTAACTAACATTAATTAATTTTTTATTAAGAGCTAAACATTTGCATACCATCATAAATAATGCAAATAAACTGAAGAGGTGCAAGCTTAAGGACCAAAACATCAAGCATCACATCTAATTTATAGTGTTCTGCCTATCACAGAGTTCAATAGATGTGAGCACATTATTAAATGTTACTAAATTCATGTGTTGAACTTCGAACTATATGGACCACATTCTGAAATTCATTTCTCTTAAAAATACCAAGGAATTCCAACGGTTATTTAAACTAAAACACAATTTTAATTGATTTGGGAATTCCAATGGGTATTGAAATTAATTTGAAAATTCTAATGGGTATTGAAATTAATTTGGGAACTCTAATGGGTATTGAAATTAAATTGGGAATTCCAAAGGGTATTGAAATTAATCCCAACATTAAAGTGAAACAGAGTAAGCAAGACAGAGGTTAATCGAGGCTCTGATACCAAAAGTAAAATCTCACAACTTTATTCAATCTACAAGCATATTTGAATCGATAAATTGAAGCGAGATATGATCATACATACCTCTAGCCATAACTTATACGAATAGAGTCGACACTCACAAATCACACGACTAATTTTTTGTTATATATCTTTTAAGCTTTTCTCACTCACAACTCGATGGTGCAAATAAAAGGAAGAGGAGCAAGCTTAAGGACCAAAACAACAAGTTTCACATCTAATTTATAGTGCTATGCCCATCACAGAGTTCAGTAGATGTGAGCACATTATGGAATGTTACTAAATTCAAGTGTTGAACTTAGACACTATATGGACCACATTCTAAAATATATTTCTCCTAAAAACATCAAGGAATTCCAACGGTGATTAAAATTAAAACAGAATTTTAATTGATTTGGGAATTTCAATGGGTATTGAAATTAATTTGGGAATTCCAATGGATATTGAAATTAAATTGGAAATTCTAATGAGTATTGAAATTAATCCCAACAATGGTCTCTTCTTAAGTGTTGAGTTCTATCAATGTTTAATGGTACTTATATTTGGTTTTTTATCGTGTCCATCATTTTCTCAAGAAAAAATAAAGGTGTTTGTGTTAGATATATAAAAACATAAGAATTATTGGCATGTACTTAACTGCCCCCAATTTAAAATGTAGGGCGACTCATGAGGCTTCTCCATAGCCCGATCGAAACCTAAACCACCCCACCGATGCACCGACCATCCCATCCGCAGAACGCGGTCAAATGTCCCGCACCGAAAGATTTCCTGCGGTCAAAGAAAAATAATTCATCACAAAGCGCAGCGTCCTTATCGAAACGCACCGCTTTCTTATCCTTCAAAAATGCCAAAACAAACGCGGCTTCTCATCTTCACTGACCGTATGATCTCCATCAGACGTACGTCACGTCGCCAGATCCGCAAAAGAGCAAAAACGCGTGCTACGTTATTCTTATGAGAGAAGACAAGTGCCATGTCGCTTAGAAAATTTGGATGGCCATTTTCGTGACGCCTGTGAAACGCATAATGGAAGCCAAGCTATGAAAATATTATTATGCGGGTCAGCTTAATTCGAAAATTTATAAAAATGTTAAAATTATCCACAATTTTTTATAATTTTTTAAAATTCAGCAATAAATTTATAAAAATTTTAAAAAATATTATAGGCCATTATTAGAGCTCAATTTAAAATAGTAGGCTTCTATTTATAAAATCTGGGCTAGAACAGATCGGATTATTTTGATAATTTATTCGTATTATTATTATTATTATTATTATTATTATTATTATTATTATTATTATTATTATTATTATTATTTGGGCTTCTACATACATGTCATTTAATTCCAATGTATTTAAATATCAAATATTTAAAATTTACATTTTTTAATTTCTCTCACAGATTATTATTTATTTCACATCAAGAATAAAATAAACTATTATGGCTTTTAAAAATAAGAAATTAAAAATTCATTTTATCTAAAAATAATGATCAAAGGATATGATATGAGCCTCCAATCACACACTAATATGTTTAACAACTTGAGTATCACATTCTTAAGGCCAAACTGGGTTAGAGGGGACTCAAACCACTGACCTGAGGGGTCTTATACAATGGTTGCCAACCAACTGGTCTGGATACGCGACACACACACATATTTAAATATATTAATTGAAGTTAAGAAATAAGTGGTACCATGTAAATCTCTCTTTTGTTTTTAAGTTCAAATTATTTATTTTATAATTTATATATCATCATTTTAAGACAATGTTCTCATTTATATTTTATATAAATTTAATTCAAAATT
>JXCR01130315.1:13980-67698 GCA_002079205.1 Phalaenopsis hybrid cultivar
GCCACAACATAGAACGGCATGTAGCGAGCAACAAGCTGTGACTGGCAAGTGGCGGGCGGCGGGCGGCGGGCGGCGGGCACTAGGTGAAAGTAGCGAGCAGAGGTGGTGGGTTGCCACAACAGACGACAGTGAAGCGATTATGGTGGGCGGTAGTAGTGGTGGCGTGGCGATGGGTGGCGGTGAATTTCCTATAATATTTTACAAAAACAATATAATTTAAATTCAATAAAATCTATCGAATTATAAGTTAAGTCAAAATAAATTACGGTGCAAAATTCAAATTCATTAAAACTTTACATTGTATTTGTAAATTTTAGTATCAAACACAAAATTTTCTTAAATCTCTATAAGAGAATTACAGTAGGCCACTAATTCACTCAACCAAAAGGCCCTTTAGGAAGTATGTGAATCCTTCAATAAAAGAAATTCATTTGAGTATCAATAACTCTTCCATGGAAACCACCTCGTTTGAACTAAAACCAGTTATCATCCATATGTTGCAAAAACAATCAGTTTAAGGGCTTGCCCACTTAACCAGTTTCTTGGAAATTTTTTCCTAATTTAGGCATAATTTAGGTATAGTTATGTTTCTAATGATGCCGCTAGACTATGGTTTTTGTCTTCTCTCTTAAGAATAGGCCAAAATGTGGTGCAAATCTTTAGCACCAGGATCAATTATCACATGGAATGATTTAACCCAAAAATTTTGGGACAAATACTTCCCACCATCCAAAATGATAAAACTTAAGAATGATATTAGCTCTTTTGCCCAATTCAATAGAGAATCGGTCTATGAAACTTTAAAAAGAATTAACGAGCTTCTCAAAAATATCCTTATCAAGCCTTATTAGATTAACTTATAATGTAGACCTTTTCTAATGAGTTGATGTGATTATTGAGGTTGATAATGGATGTTAAATATGGGGGTCACTCAAGTTAAAGCCATTTGAAGAGGCATATTCACTTATTAAGGAGACGACCAATATAACTATCAATGACCTTCAGATAGAGTCAATTCTGACACGTGTATTACCAATCTTAACTTTTTCGTGGTTGTCATTTTAAGGAAACTATACTAAATTTTGTAATATGATCATGAGCTATAAAAAAGAAGACTTGTGGAAAACAATTGGATCGCTGTAATGCTTTTGTTGAATGTATGAATGATATAACCAACAAACCCAATGACCTATATTCCAACAGCTACAACCCACACTGAAAGAACCATCCAAATTTCAACTAGAATAATAATAACAAGGGGTATGAAACCAACAATGGAGTAGTAAATAATCCAACTCTGTAAGTAATTGTGATAACTAGGGTAGTGGCAACCCAAGACTTACCTATCCTCCCAGATTTACTTTTATCCCCAATTTAGGGAAAAGAACAAATTATTGGAATAAGTAGTGTTGAATGAGTAGAATTAAATATAAATTCATGTTACAAGCATAAGGAACATTAAAATATAACTTAGGCAAATAGCTAACTCATTGAGCTAGAGAATCCAATGGATATTACCTAGCCTTACATAAATAAATCAAAGGGACTGAATGTCGAGCAGTGCAATAACATAAAACATATGAGTGGGAAGGTGTTTGAGGAGCCTAGAATGTAAAATCCTTGATTAGAGAAGCCTAAGTCTGAGCTTGATGGATCTATAGAAAAACTTGCCCTGTACTTAGAAAAAAACATTTTGACCATCTTAGATAGAATAGAAGAGACCACCACCACATTTCCTCGTAGGTTGATTAAACAAAAATTTGATCATGGAGAAGAAAGTATGACCTTGTGAGAATGAATAAATTACCTCTCAGGAGACTATTCTCAATAATTTATAGCATGTGCAATTGAAATATATATGGTTGTTACATTGTTATCCAAACAAGCAAAGCATATAGTTCATATGAATATTTACCACCATTGTAATGAAACTTAGAAACAATTTGAAGACATTGAAAGAAGCACCTATCCAAGTATAAATAATGTTTTGTTTAGTGCTTTTGAAACTATACAACACTATATCATTCCATTTTAAGATAATCATAGAAAATAAAGCTTTTAGCAACAACTTAAAAAATATAGCAAATTAAATTTGGACCCATAATAACAAAAGACTTTATAATATCATTAAAATGTTTCTAATAGTTAGAGAGAGTTGCCGAAACAAGTAAATTACTACTAGAAAAGATAAAACTAACATTATTCTATCCAATGACATTTTTGATGACTTCAATCTAATCTCATTACCTTAGTTTGTGCATTTCATGGGACATGCTATAAGGATTTCAAACTCATTTACAACTCACTATTTTTTTCTTACAGTTACCTCAAGGGAACATTGGAGGGCTTCTTTCACACTATGGTCGGTCTAAGACAGTTGCCCTGATTCATCTTTTAGACGCAACATTTTCTTAATTACCTATTGATGCTGCACCTCTATCTTTCACTAAAGTTGCATCATCATTCGTAATAGTCGGTGCTTAAATTTCACTTATCATCAGAATAGTTTAGCTAAGAAGCTGAACATTTTCTTTTTAGGGACTCCACATGTCACCTTACGGAGAAAGGTGGCATAACTTCTGCAGTATTCCCTTTTCTAATTTTCTCTTGCTTCTACTTATCTGAGATCCTCAAATGGTAGATGCCGATAACTTCTACTTGTTATCGAGTCCATCATCGGCTAAATTTTTGTAATATGCTAGGAATATGGCCACAACGTAGATATTTTTTTATTAATTGTATCATATTTAGGGACTCACAGTAATATATCGTCATGTGTGTTATATCGGCCCCACCTAAAAAATATTGAAGTGGAACCGCGGACTCCACAATAACCTAGAAATAATTCTGGAATAACATTTGCGTTGGGTTTCTCTTCAATAACCCATAAATAACACCGCGGAGATTATTTATGTTTTATTTTAGGGTTATTGAATTGGAGTATATGGTTTGTCTTCAATAACCCATAAATAACCTCCGAGGCGTTATTTTGGGGTTATTGAAGTGAAACCGCAGATGTTATTTATGGGTTATTGAAGTTGAAAATATGTGTTCTTCATCAATAACCCAGAAATAACATTCGCAGTTCCACTTTAATAACCTCGAAATAACTTCTGCGATTTAGAACAAGTGATGACATATCATTGGAGTCCGCACGTACAACTACTTTAGGAGTCCAAACATAAGATTTTCCCATATTTAGTGGGAAAAATGATAGAATGATTGGAAAATATTTTGAGAGCGTCGATTGTTATTTAAGAGATTAAAAATGCTCTCAATGCCAAGCTTCGTAGGGAAAAAGAAATCAAAAGCTTTGAGATATCATTACAAACGAGTTTTTTTAGCTTTTGTGTAAAGATTGGGATGTTTTCTTAATTTTTCAATGATTCTATTAACTGTTATTTTATATCTGTACTTTCCCCATGTTATCGTCTTTTAGGATTGTTGGAATTTAAGTTCTCTTCTGGTGTGATCGTCTTCCTTTGATTTACATTTTTGTTTTCATGCCTTATTCATTGAGTTAGTTGCTTGTACATTTTATGTCATTTCACGAAATTCTGTTTTTTTCCTTACTACAATATTTTAGGCTCAAAGTTGCGTCCTCTACAATGATATTTTAGGCCCAAAGGTACGTTGGTTCCATGGATGCACATATGGGTTCTCTGTCTCTCTTGGGTTGGGTTGCGCCAGTTGCTACTTTTTGAAAAGATGACTGTTGAACAATTGTGGGGAAAATATTTTTTTAAAAAAATTATTATGAGTTTTATTAATTTTCTTTTTAGAAAGGCAAATATTATAGTTTTTTTTCTAAAATAACAAAAAATTAGTAACCAAATGGTGTATGATAGCGATATTAGAACTCCCTTAATCTGATGCCCAGCTTGGTTAGGTTATGTTCAAGCAGGCATACATCTTTTGCTAAGTTGTGGTATGGATATTTTAGCCCCAATACACCCGTGCCCAAGTTTTGTCGTGCCCGCACCTTCCTTAGGTTTAGCACACCCACGACGAACCTGCATTGGGTGCGCACAGGCAGACAGAGAGAACGGTGCACCCATTCCCAAGTACCGGTGAACCCACATTTGCCATAGGTCTAGCGCACCCGCGAAGAACCTCTGCTAGGTTTGCACTGAAAAACAGAGAGCACGGCGCACCTGTGTTGGATGTCAGGAGCACCTACAATCGATATCGGGCGCACCTACGCCCGACCGCATGTAGTGGGTGCGCCCGCACTGCAACCTTAGTGCACCCGCGTTATGGTGTGATCTGCTCTGATTTGAGCTAGCCCCCACGACCAAATTTGGAAACCATTCTGAACATTCATTGGTCTAAGATGCTTCACATAGTGGCCATCTATGTTTCCAAAGCTATGCAAGCATAGCACTTGAGACAAACCACCCCTTTCAAGGGGAAAGGTAATTTTTGCCCTTAAAGCCAAATAAAAGAGCTGAATTCATTTTCAACAAGGAGAGAGAACATTGGATCTAATTTTGAAGAAAGGGATTTGGTTCTTGGAGAGTCGTCCAAGAAGAAGAGAATGAGATTCAAAGGTTTCCTCCCCATTTCTTTTTGTTTTCTTCTTCTTTTCTTATAGATTTCCTATTTTCTCATCCTCAACTTCTCTACTCCCATTTCATCAATCTTGAGAGGTGAGTGAGTGGAGGAGTTTCCTTGTAGGATCATAATCCCCTTGAACAAAAGGAGAGCTTCATCATCACTTAGTGTAGAAGGAGCTTGGACCAAGCCCGGAGAATGCTTCTCCAACTAGCACGAAGGTGAGAATTTCTAAATCTCTCATTTTTCCCTTCTAGCAAGCCCTCTTAGGTTTAGTGTTAGAGATACAAGGATTAGGTTTTTTGTTATAAGAAGCCCCATAGGTTAGGTTGCTTGTTTTCTTGTGATCCCCAACAAATCCAAGAGCAAAGTCTCCTAACCTTGTTTTGGCAGATTCACCCTTTTAATGGAAGAAATGAAGTTCATATAACCTAGAGAATGAAGAAGCCCATTAAATCATTCCTTAGATAATCAAAACCCTGATATGGAACAACCATCATTTCATAAAGATTTTCCTACGAGCGAGGAATTTTTGTGGTTTAGCCAAGCAATCGAAGGTAAACCCCTTATCGCTTAGTACATAAAAGATGGTTGGACACACCTCTCCATCACCTACCCTAGGCTCCCATGAGATCGATAGGATGAGTCTGATTTCATTATTTGATCTCATCGGTTCTCATCTTTGCATGTGATAACATCCATGTTGCATACATTGCATGAGTTTCCAAAATATGCATCAAAATACCACTTTTGGCAAGTCTTGTTGATCAGCCGCCTACATCGGCTTCATAGACTAACTTTTGTATTACGGATCAATTGACCATCACTAGCCTGATTGATCAATCCACCATCCTCTTTTAACTCAATCAATCTACTGCCACTGGCTTGATCGATTAATTAGTCGCCACCAGTTCATTTGATAGGATTGGTAGATTGATCTATCAATCATCTTCTATTGGTATGATCAATTGGCCACCACTAGCCTAATTAATCAATCGACCACCCTCAATCCATCCAATCAATCTCCCGCCAGCGTACTATCAATCAATCAATCAACCTTCTTTGACTTGATTGATTGATCGACCATCATCTATCAACCTGATCAATCAATCGCTACTAGCATGATCAATTGATCAACCACCCTCCGTTGACTTGATCGATCGACTTCCACTTACGTGATCTGTCGACACCCCTAAATTGACTAGATGAATTGATCAACTATCTTTCATTGACCCGGTTGATCGGGTGACACCGACCTGATCGATTTATCGACTATCTTTTCTCGACCTGATGGATCGATTGCCATCAACCAGATCGATCAACCGACTACATTCTGTCAATTTGATTGATCGTCTGCCTCGTGTCCAATCTATTGATTGACTATCTTTCGTCCACCCAATTGATCGGCCCCCTTCGGCTCGATCAATTGATAAACCCTTTTTTGTTAATCAGTTGTCCTAGCTCGCTTTACCAATCTCACTTAGTGTCTCATTGTTGCATTTTTTGAGTTACCTGCATTAGCACATCCATCTTTGCACTTGCACTTTTTTGCATGTTTTTCTTCATAACATCTTATATGTTTGTGTATTGCATGCTTGAGGTCTACACATGAGCTTGTGTTCTCACACACATTTCAAGTCTCACATATCCTATGAGTGGGAGGCTAGAATTTAAATGTACCCGATGTATAATTCTCTCTTATGAGAACTACGCTACTTCACTTTCTATGGCACCACTTAGAAGCGACATAGGTATGTCGCACTGTGTCACAACATAAGTCACATAATTCACCCTCTGAACCTCTCTAGTGTGCATTGTCTGTACACATGTATGTTTCACATCATGTCACTTGGCACAGGTCACACTTCCTTGCCTCTGAGCCTGCCTAGCGCACAATGTATTTCCACTTGGGTACATGAATCTCACCCAGCCCGGGTCATGCTCCTCAGCTTGTGAACCCATTTGGTGCACCAGTCATACTAACCATCATGCAATGCAAGACCTAGCATTATTGTGAGCATGTTTTTTTGAATGGAGCATGTTTTTTCCTACTTGCATGACACATTATATATTTATGTTCTTGTCATTGATTTTCATGCTTGGCCACTATTGAGGAAAGGTGTAATCACCTTATGGTGTTTTATACCCTAGGTAACCAAGCACAACATCATTTGTGTTATGTCTTTCATCCCCACATTTGCACTGTTAATGTATTGATCATTAGTACATGTCATTGTATACTTAAGATGAATATTTGTTATCTCATGGTTACTCATACTTTGATGGAGCGATCACATTACACTAGATCACTTTGCACTTGCAAGTACATTCCCCGATTGTCATGAAGATAAATCAGGATCGTTAGTTGAGTAACTCATTGCTGGTCATGATGCATTAATGAGCATTGCTAGGGAGGATGTTTCAAAGAGCAATGTCAGTTTTTACTTTGTGATTATCACACGTATATTATGCAAAGGTTCTAAGGGATCTAATAAGCACCACTTAGGTTTTTATTTTCCTATGACCTATTTTAAAATATTTAAAAAGATTATTTTTATTATCAGTCGTATGCATCATATTTCAAAATCTATTTTGATAGCTTAGATCATACATAAGATCAATCTTTTAAAGCTTTTGTTCATATAAGGACTTACATGTAGTGACACATCATAAAATCCTTAGATTCATAAGATGGGATCAGGGTGAGGGACCTGATACACCCAAATTATATAGTGTTTGTATACACATTTTTATGCCCATTTTTTAGATATTGTGCTTTAATGAAAGATATTTGTGTGTTGTTCTTTCATGTACAATCAAATGAATGAAAAATGCTAAAAGGAGTGAAAAATGGTCAAATTTAGAGCAAAAATGAATAAAGATGCAAAAATGAACTAGGGCGCCTAAGCGCCAAGTACCCTGTGCTTAATCGCCAGAAGTAGTTATGAGATGAATTATTTAATTTGAATGGATTTTTGAAAAGGTATTTGAAGCAACCCTTGGTAAAAATGTGGGAAATAGCCCATGGACATGAAAAGTCATTTAATTGACTTTTGAGGAGGCAACTTATAGAAGATTCATTGAATAGAGACACCTTTTAGAAGAGACAATAAGGCATCCTTTGGATATTTATAAGAAAAATCTTAAATTTTCCAAAAGAAGAGGAAAGCCACCCATCAAATTTACAGCAATCATCCATCTAAGTCGCCGACACTGCCGCCAATCGCCACCGTCGTTGACCACTTTTCTTTTTAATTTGAGTGTTCAGTTTGTATTGTGAGTGAAGGTGAAAATTCAAAGGAACTTCAAGACATTTGGTGGAGAGTGTATGAGTTATCTTTGTGACTACACTTGGTTTTAATTTGGATTTCTTGTTTGTGTGCAAGATTTCTACTTTTAAACTCATGTGTGGTTGTGTTTTCTCCATGGATTTTGAGTAATTTTCTTTATTTTTTTCCTTAAAAGGATAAGTGATTGAGTGTTAAAAGGAAGTTGTGCGAACTATTAGGCTTCATTGTTGGAAGAAGTTGTGATGATTTGAAACCTTGCACTTCATTTACTTTTTGGTTTGGCCAATTAAGATGTTAATATCTATTTTGAGAACATATAAGATCCAAGTTGGTATTGTCTAAGTCAACAAATGATTAGAATCACATATTGATTTCATGGATGAGAATGTAGTTCATGGGGTTGAGTGCAAAAAATAGGGAAATAAAATTTTCAAGGGTGTAGAATTAGAGAACTTTAGAGTGACAGGCTAAAGTCCCCAATTTGAACTATAGTTTTAGGTTTTGATATCAGATGTAGCCCCCAGGTGGAGGGAGAAGAGAGAACTTTAGAGTGAGAGCTAGTATCTTCTTTGCCTAGCCAGTCTTCAAGACTATTCAAACTATAGATTAGTTAATGTTCTTTATAGCATCTCTAGTAAGGGTAAAAAATATTATTGCTTCTATTTGGCACAACACATTTAGAATTCTTCAACAATAGAATTTCTCTACTCATTACTAATTCATGATAAGTAAAAATATATTTTATTTATATCACCTTCATCTTGCAAGTACTTAATTAAGTTAATTAGTTGCTTACTTTATTTTCATAAACCAAAAAATTACAAGATGAATCAAATTTGCACTCATATTTTAGCATCTTAAGTTTAAGTAAGAATATTTTGCTAAGTAGATTTTTGCCATCTAAAATTTCTAAATTCTTAAAAAACATATAGCAATTTTTTCTGTGGAATCGATATGTGAGGCTTCATAAAAAAGTCCTATATGACTTGATAACGATACGTATACTTGCGTAGTATCATATATTTAAAAATTATAATTATATTCTTATTCGTTTCATAATGGAAAAATTACCTAGCTTTTGCTTTAAATTAAGATTTTGACTTTTTTTGTAAATTAAGAATAATTATTAAGGAAATTAAGCTATAATAACATACATCGCTTTTTTACTTATATATAGAAAGTCGGGATCAAGTTTTTGGCACCATTGCCAAGGAAAATATAGAAAATACAGAAAAAAACAAAAAATTTCAAAAGAATTTTTTAGAAAGCAAAATTTCTATTTTTACGAAGTCTTATTTAAACCTTAAGATTTATTTTAGGAATATTGTAGTGTCATGTTTGTGTGTTTTTATTTTTAATTATTTTATTTTATGTGATTTAAAGTAATATATGTGTAGTTCAGGTTCCACAATACTTGTGTCTTACGACTCTGAATTAGACAGAACTATTAGAAAAATTAAAAAATTAAAAATTACTGAAAGATTTCAAGAAATGACAATTCAAAATAATCAAAATGTTGAAGAGTTTAGATCTTTAAGAGATTATGCAAACCCTACAGTAGATGAACTTCATTGTAGTATTCAAAAACCTATTGTAATGACTAATTCATTTGAGTTTAAACCTTCCATTATCCAAATGATATCAAATAATCAGTTTAGGGGAGCACCAACTGAAGATCCAAATTTACATCTTGCCATTTTTCTAGAATTATGTGTTGCATTTAAATATCATGGTGTATCAGATGATGCTATAAGACTTAGATTATTTCCATTTTCACTGAGGGATAAGGCTAAGATATGGTTACATTCGTTATCACATGGATCTATCAGAACTTTGAGTGATTTAGCACAAAAAATTCTTGCTAAATATTTTTCACCATAAAAAACTGTGAAGGTTAGAAATGATATTACATCTTTTTTCAGTTTGAAGGGGAATCTATTTATGAAGCATGAGAACGATTTAAATAACTTTTAAGAATGTGTGCACACCATGTTATACTAGATTGGTTAATATTTCAAAATTTTTGTAATAGATTAGCTGGATCTCTTAGATGTATTATCGATGTCGCTGCTAGTGGTTCATTGATGTCAAAACCATTTCATGATGCTTATACTTTAATTGAAGAAATGGCTACAAAAAAATTTTAATGGCCTTCTAAAAAAGTAAATCTTAAGAATAGCCAATATTCACAAAATTGATGTTTTTGTCATGCTAAAAAATCAAGTTGCAGAAATTTCAAGGAAGTAAGACCAATTTGAAATGAATTTTTCTCAACCAATTCTCATGATTAAAGAGAATTCATTCGGCCAAATGGTAGATTCTCAAGTATCATTAGAGACTTTGAATGCCATAAATAATAAACAGAATAACCCACATTCAAACTATTATAACCCAGGTTAGAAGAACCATCCTAACTTTAACTGGAACAATACTTCAGGTGGTAATAATCATCAATGGGGAACAATCAAGTAAACCCATTTCGAAACTGGAACAACCAAAGAAACAGTAATTATGGACCTACTTATCCTCTAGGTTTTAGCAGTAATCCACAATTTAAGGAGAAGAAGTTGTATATAGAAGGAGTGATGTTAAAAATGTTAAGTAACAGAATCCCAATGAACACTTCCTAATAATATAGAAATAAATCCGAAAGAACAGAATAAAGTGAAAGTAAAAATCATTCAACTTAGAAATGGAAGATAATTGGAAGGTAGAGTTCAAAAAGTGACTGAAGTAGAGAGAGAAGGGACTGAAGAACTAAAAGAGGAAGCTTTGAAAGGCTTAGGGAGGCTTATTTCTCCACTTAAAGTTGATTTGGAAAAACCACCACCTCCCTTTTCTCAAAGGCTTCAATAAAAAATGTTGGATAAGCAATTTTCAAAATTTTTGAAAATTTTTAAGAAGCATACAATTAATATTCCATTTGCTGAAGCTCTAGAACAAATGTCAAACTATGTAAAGTTTATGAAAGGATATTCTTAACAGGAAAATAAAGTTTGAAGACAATGAAACAGTTGCACTTAGTGAGGAGTGTGGTACTATAATTCAGAAAAAAGCTTCCTGAAAAGTTTAAGGATCATGGTAGCTTTACAATTCCATGTGCAATGGGAGACAAATTTTATGGAAATGCTTTCTGTGATTTAGGAGCAAGAATCAATATTATGTCATTATCAATATTTAAAAGATTAGGATTAGGAGAAATAACCCTTACTACTGTAACTCTGCAGCTAGCAGATCGATCAATAACTTATCTTAAAGGAGTTATAGAAGATGTCCTAATGAAAGTGGATCAATTTATCTTTCATATTAATTTCATTGTGCTCAATATGGAGGAAGATAAGGAGATACCTATCTTTTTAGGGAGACCTTTCCTAGCCACAAGAAGAGAAAAGTTAGACGTGCAAAAAGGAGAATTAAATATGCACGTCAATGATCAAATAGTTACATTTAGTATTTCTTAATCAATGAAATGGCCTGTAAAAGGTAAATATTATGAATGTTATTGAATGGATGTTATAAAAAACTTAAGTGAATGTCATTTCAAAATAACATAAGAAGAGAAATATGAATTTAAATTGTTGGAACACGAGCAAGAAGAGGAATTGGATCAATATGAAAATTTATATAAGGAAGAAGCAAATTAAGTTCGAGAAAGTTTTGAAGTTTTAGACACAATAAAAAAGATACATCTTTTTATCCATCAATTGAAAAGCCTACTGAGCTTAAGTTGAAGTTTCTTCTTGAACATTTGAAATATGCCTTTTTAAGTGATTCTTCTACATTACCTGTTAAAATTTCCTCGAAATTAAATATAGAAGAAGAAGAGATTTTGATGAACTTTTTAAAAGAGTTATAAGAAAGCCTTTGGATGGACAATTACTGATATAAAAGGAATCAGACATTTAATTTGTATGCATATAATTCATATGGAAGAAAACTGCAAACTGAGGGCTAATCCTCAAAGGAGATTGAATCCTATTATGAAAGAAGTTGTCAAGAAAGAAATTCTAAAGTTGTTAGATACTAGAATTATCTACTATATTTCATATAGTGCATGTATTAGTCCAATTCACTGCATTCCTAAGAAAGGAGGAGTGACTATGACTTTGAATGAACATAATGAGTTAATACCAACAAAAAAAGTTACAAAATGGTGAATATTCATTGATTATAGAAAATTAAATCTCACAACTAAGAAAGATCATTTTTTACTACCCTTTCTATATCAAATGCTGGATAGACTAGTTGGGCATAAATACTTTTATTTTTTGGATGGATATATTAGCGATCACCAAATACAAATAACACCTAAGGATCAGGAGAAAACAACTTTTACCAGTCCTTATGGTACATTTACTTTTAGAAGGATTCCCTTTGGTTTATGTAATGCACCTACTATATTTCAAAGATGCATGATGACAATTTTTTGTGATTTACTTGAGAAAGGGATTGAAGTTTTTATGGATAATTTTTTCAGTGTTTGGAACTTCACTTGAATCATGTTTAGAATATCTATCAAAAGTTCTTAAGCGTTGTGAATAAATAAATTTAGTCCTTAACTAGGAAAAATGTCAATTTATGGTAGCAAGAGGAATAATTTTGGGACATCAAATTTCAGAAAATGGTATGTAAGTAGACCGTGCACAAATTTAGATGATCGTTAATTTACCTCACCCAAAAAGTGTGAAGGAAATTATGAGTTTTTTAGGACATGCTGGATTCTACAAGTGTTATATTAAAGGCTTTTCAAAAATTGCTAAGTCCATATGCCATTTACTTGAAAAAGATGTAATTTTTAATTTTGATAAAGAATGCCTAAAAGCTTTTGAATTATTAAAAGAAAAATTAGTCACTGCACCAAATATTGTTTCACCAGATTGAGAAAAACCTTTTGAATTGATGTGATGTTAGTGATTATGTTATTAGAACTGTTTTAAGACAAAAGCATGATAAGATTTTTAGGGTTATCTATTATGCTAGTAGAACTCTTAATGAAGTTCAAATTAATTATACCACAACTAAGAAAGAGTTATTAGCAATATTATATACTTTTGATAAATTTAGATCATACTTCATTGGAACTAAATGCATAGTGCATATAGATCATTCTGCTATTAAGTATTTAATGAAAAAGATGGTTGCAAAACCAAGATCGATAAGATGGGTTCTTCTTTTGCAAGAATTTGACTTTGAAATAGTAAATAGGAAGAGAGTTGAGAATCAAATTATTGATCATCTGTACAGGCTTGAATTGGTAAAACCACTCAATTTTGAAAAAAGAAATTAATGAATATTTTCCATCTGAGGACTTGTTCAATGTTAGTGCATGGTGTGTTCCATGGTATGCCGACATTATGAACTTCATTGTTCATGATATTATACCCTATGGAATGACATACCAACAGAAGAGGAAATTTACATCTGAAGCTAAGACTTATTTTTTGGATGACCCATTTTTATATAAGCAAGGAAAGGATCTTATTATTCAAAGATGTGTGCCTTTAAAAGAAACTTATGACAATATACAAAAATTTCATAATTCTGATTTTGGGGGACATTTTGGTGTTGATAAAACAATATACATAATTTTACAATCTGGATTTTATTGGCCTGCGATCTTTAGAGATGTTGACACTTATATCAAAACTTATGATCGATGTCAACGAGTAGATAATATTTCTGAGAGGAATAAGATGCCCCTCAATTATGTGTTAGAAGTTAAGATATTAGATGTTTTGGGATTAGATTTCATGAGACAATTTATACCAGTTTTTAGAAATTTATATATATTGTTAGCAGTAGACTATATATCTAAATGGAGAGAAGTTGTTGATTTACCTCGATGTGATGCTTAAAGTGTTGCAAAGTTTTAAGAATGAACATATTTTGTAGATTTGGTATGTCGAGAGTAATCATAACTGATGGGGGAAGTCATTTTTGAAATGCAGTAATGGAGAAGCTATTAAAGAGATTTTACATTAACCATAGAATTATTACTTCTTATCGTCCTCAGACAAGTGGTTTGGCTGAATTATCCAATCATGAAATTAAAAGAATATTGGAAAAATCTGTAAATCCAACCAAAATGGATTGGTTAGCTAAACCAGACTATGTTTTGTGGGCTTATATGACTGCACATAGAACTCCTATAGTAATGTCCACACACAGACTAATATTTGGGAAAGAATGTCACTTACCAATTGAACTTGAGCATAAAGCATATTAGACTATTAAGAAATTTATTACAATTTGAAAGATGTTGGTGAGAAAAGGTTATTACAATTAAATGAGCATGAAGAGATAAGGAATGAATCTTATGAAAGTGCTAAGATTTACAAAGAAAAGATGAAAATGTTGCATGATCGGAGGATTCTTGCTAAAAAATTATGTCAGGGCAACAAGTTTTGCTTTATAATGCAAGGTTAAGATTATTTCCAGGCAAACTTAAGTATTGATGGGCCCATTTGTTGTGATGAAAGTTTATCCTTATGGAGCTGTTGATATCAAAAATCTTAAAAATGATAAAGTATTCAAAGTGATTGCTCACAGGCTGAAATCCTACTTTTTAGGTGACCAACTTCAATTAAATGATTTTCTTATGTTGGGTGATGCACCAAAAATACATGCATATTTAGATGTATATTTTATACTATTTTTTGGTGATATTGTGCTTTAAAGGAAGGTATTTTTCATGTTTCATTGCAGGTTGTTGATCTTTAGGACTTGAAGCTAAAAAGATGAAATTTGGAGTCAAAATGACATTTTCTGAAGAATTCCAAGCACCGACGAAGCCATGATAGACGTCGATGGCACAGACCTATAGAATAAAGGCTCGAATTTCCTTCGAGCCAATGACGTCAGGAGCAGCGTTGATGACGCCATTTGACAGAAAGCACAAAATTAATTCACGGGCCACTGGCACCAGAATGGGTGTCGACGACTTCAATGTCGGTGCAAGACCGATTTCTAGAAGATTCAATGAATTTGGATGCTTTTTGAAGAGTTTTTGAATGAACCTATTAGAAAACCGACATTAGGCTCTATTTAGAGCAAAAATTTATCAGAAAAATCTCTCTTTCGCCTCCCCCTCGCCACTTAGAGTCCATTAGTCATTTATTTGTTTAGAGTTTTGAGTTTTGTGTTGGTTTAAGCATGAATTCTTTTCTAAGGGTTGTTAGAGAGGGAGAGAAGGGAGAGATTTCTTCTTCTTTACATCTTCTAAGAGAGAATCAAGAGTATTATAAAGTGAGAAAGAGTCCAAGAGAGGCAACAAGGGACTTGCTTTAAGAAAGAGTTACAGATAAGTGTTGTTTGTTTATTATTATTGTATGAACTTTCTTTTAAATATAAAATTTATGTTTTATTGTATCTTTCTCATGATGTATAAGTAGTTTCCTTTATTTTTCTCCCTACTCTGAGATATGATGAAATGAAGAGATAATTTGGAAGTGTCAATTTTAAAATATAAATGAGATTATGATGGTTTTCAACTCCGTTTTTAATTTACTTTTAGATCTAGTCAATTGAAATGTTAAAATATGTTATCAAGCATATGATTCGGGAAATGGAGTATGAGCTCTACAACACAGTGAGAAACACATTTAATTCCATAGAGGAGTATTTCGTTCATGGAATTAAGTGCAAATAAATAAAAAAATATACATTTTTGGGCTTAGAATTAGAGATTTTAGGGTGACAAACTAAAATCCCTAATTTGATTTTAGCGTTTAAGAACTAAAACAAGTGTTAGCCTTCAAGGGAAGGTAAGTGGGAGCTCTGAAGTGAGAGTCAGCATCCTCCCAGCCTAACCATGGATTTAGGGACTAAACCCGAGATTAGCCTATGATTCTCTATAACACTGAATCAGGGTAGAGAATTAATATTGCTCTTATTTGACACAATACATATTTAAACCATTTATCTCATCTCATTTTACTAAAAACTCATTGTAGTGGGAAAGATGTTTTTTTATTTTAGATAATTTCATCACATAAACATAGTTTGGTAGTTACTATTTAAACTTTACATTTCAATTTTGCTAGTAGCTAATAATATAGTTCTGATAGTACATCAAATATTCAAAATTAGTTACCGTAATTTTATTTTATTGCTGTGAATTTTCTAGTTAATTTATCATTTTAATTTTAACCCTTCCTCACGGGATCAATATTTGTGCTGAAAAAGAATGTCTTGCATTACTTGATAACGATACGTATACTTGCGTAGAATTACTACATAAATTGCTTAAATTTCTTATTCATAAAATAACGCATCAAGTTTTTGACACTGTTGAAAATCGAAGTCAACTTTATATATTTTGCACAACCATATCATCAGGATCAAGTTTTTGGCATCATTGCCCGAGAAGGTAATGGTAAATTAAAAAGATTTGGTAAATTAGTAAAGTTAGCGATAACTATAAAATATAAAAAATAATAATAAAACCAAAAATCCAAATAAAATAAATAAATAATTATATACTCAAGAGTATTTTTAAGAAATTTTTCGTTGATTATTATATTTGTTTATGCGAAATATTGGATCTGAAGGTTTAACACCTTACAAATCAGAATTAGAATGTACTATTAGAAAATTCAAAAAAAATAGAAAGAAATTAAAATTTTGAACGAAATGGTGAATAACTTAGATAATTAAATAATTGAAAATCGACAAAGACCTTTAAAAGATTATGCTAATCCTACATTATATGAACTTCACTTGACTATTCAAAATCCTGATGTGGCTGCTAATTCATTTAAGCTTAAACTTGTTGTTATCCAAATGGTACAAAATAATCAGTTTGGAGGAACACCTACTGAAGATCCTAACTTACATCTTGCTAGTTTTCTTGAAATATGTGCTACTTTTAAATATGATGGAGTGTCTAGTGATGTTATTAGGCTTAAACTTTTTCCTTTTTCATTAAGGGATAAAGCTAAAGCTTGGTTAAATTCATTAGCACCTAGATCTATCAGAATTTGGGAGAACTATCATAAAAATTTTTGGCTAAATATTTTTCCACCATAAAAAAATGCTAAGCTTAGAAATGATATTACATCTTTTTGTCAGTTTAAAGGGAAATCAATATATGAAGCCTGAGAAAGATTTAAAGATCTCCTTAGAAAATGTCCACACCATGCTTTACTAGATTGATTAATAATTCAAACTTTTTTTACAATGGATTAATAGGATCACTTAGATCTATTATAGATGCTGCTGCAGGTGGATTACTAATGTCAAAACCTTTTGATGAAGCATACTCTTTAATAGAAGAAATGACTACTAATAATTTTCAATGGCCCTCTGAATGGGTAAATCCTAAGAGAGTAGCTAGCATTCATGATGCTAATGTAATGTTTATTTTAGCATCTCAAATTATCGCTATATCAAAAACGATTGATCAAATTAGAGTGAACTATTCTCAAATACCACCAGTATTAGAGGAAAATTCACTAAGACAGATAATTGATACTCAATCATCTTCAGAAACTTTGAATGCTATAAGTAGTTGAAATAATAATCCCTATTCTAATTATTATATCCCTGGATGGAAAAATCACCCTAATTTTAGTTGGAGTAATTAGAACAACTCGGTGAATCCCTCGGAAAATTCAAACAACCAAGGAAATCCTAATTATCTATTTTATTATTCTCCTGGATTTAACTCTAACCCTAAACCCATAAGTTAAGGAAAATAAGTTGATGATGGAAGAAGTAATGTTGAACATGGGAAATCAAATACAAAATCAAGGGGCAGCTATTAGAAATATTTAAAATCAATTGGGACATATTACTGCTGCATTTAGTAACATACCTTCAGGAATTCTTTCGAGTACTTTGGAAGTTAATCCAAAAGATCAAAATAAGGAGCAAATTAAAGCTATTCAATTATAAAGTGAAAAAGAAGTAGAAACAAGAATCTAAAAAGAAACTGAAGTTGAGGATGATAAAGAAGAGATTGAAAGCAACCATAATTAAAATGAACCAATACAAGTTTCTATAGAAAAGCCCTACCTCTGTTTCCTCAATGATTGAAGCAGAAAAATAAAAATAAAGAATTTACAATTTTTTTTTGAAATCTTAAAAAAGTTAACGATAAATAATTGTTTCATTGAGGCTTTGGAATAAAGGCCAAGTTATGTGAAATTTATGAAGGATACACTGAAAAAGAAAATGAAGTTTTCATATCATGAGATCGTTGCACTCAGTGGAAAGTGTAGCGCTGTTATTCAGAAAAAGCTTTCTAAAAAGTTAAAAGATCCTAGTAGTTTTACTATACCTTATGCTATTGGTGAAATATTTTTTAGAAAAGCCATATGTGATTTAGGATTGAGTATCAATCTTATGCCTCTATCAATTTTTAAACATTTAGGTTTAGGAGAGATTTCCCCTACTACTGTAACTCTTCAGTTAGTTGATTGATCGATAACTTCTTGAATGAGTTATAGAACATGTAATAGTGAAAGTGGATAAATTTATTTTTCCAGTATACTTTATAATATTAGATATGGAGGAAGATAAAGAGATTCCTAATATTTTGGGGAGACCATTTCTTGCAACAGGAAGAGCTGTGATAGATGTACAAAAAGGAGAATTAAAAATGAGAGTCAATGATCAAGAAGTAACATTTAGTATTGTAAAAATAATGAAATATCCTTAAATAGATGAAGATAGTGAATGTTTTAGGATGGAAGTTATTGATTGTCTGAGTAATGAGCAATTTAAGGAAGTGTTTGAAGAAAAATTAAGTCAAGAAGAGTATTGTGAGAATGAAAATGAAATAAAAGAAGAGTATTTAGATCGTATTTAGAAGAAATTTGAAACTTTAGACTTGTTGGAAAATGATAATAAAAATCTTATTTCTCAAGTATTAAACCACCTAAACTTGAACTAAAAGTACTACCTGCCCATTTAAAATATGTGTTTTAGGAGATTCATCTACTTTGCCTGTATCTTCTGATTTAACTAAAATTTAAGAGCAAAAATTAATATAAATGTTGAAAAGATTTAAAAAAGCCTTTGGATGGACTTTAGCAGATATTAAAGGAATTAGACCTTCAATTTGTATGCACAGAATTCTATTAGATGAAGAATATGAACCTAAAGCTGATCCTCAGAGGAGATTAAACCTAATAATGAAAGAAGTTGTTAAAAAAATATTAAAATGGTTAGATGCAGGATTATATATCATATTTCAGACAGTTCTTGCGTAAGTCCAATTCACTGTGTTCCAAAGAAAGGAGGAGTGACATTTGAAGTAAATGGGAAAAATGAATTAATTCTATTAAGAAAAGAATTTGTAAAGACTATAGAATATTAAACATGGTCACTATGAAAGATCACTTTCCTTTACCCTTTCTACACCAAATGTTGGATAGATTGGTTAGAAACAAATATTACTTCTTTCTAGATGGATATACCGGGTATCACCAAATTCCAATTGCTCCTGAGGATCAAGATAAAACAACATTTACAAGCCCTTATGGAACATTTGCTTTTCGTAGAATGTCTTTTGGACTATGTAATACACCTGCGACATTTCAAAGATGTATGATGTCAATTTTTTGTAATTTAATTGAACATGGAATGTAAGTATTTATGGATAATTTCTCTGTATTTGGGACTTCATTTGAATTATTTTTAAATAATTTAGAAAAAGGTATGGAATTATGTGAAAAAATCGACGTATTATTAAATTAGGAAAAATGTCAATTTATGGTTGTAGGAGGAATTGTACTTGGGCATAAAATTTCTAAAAATGGCATGGAAGTAAATGCAACAAAAAATTAAGTTATTGAGAAATTACCACCTCCTACCACGGTTAGAGGTGTAAGAAGCTTTCTAGGACATGTTAGTTTCTACAGGCGTTATATAAAAAAATTTTCAAAAATAACTAAGTCATTATGCCAATTTTTAGAAAAAGATATGAAATTTGATTTTAATGAGGAATGCATAAGAGTATTTGAACTGTTGAAAGAAAAATTAATCATTGCACCTATAATAGTTCCACCTGATTGGGAGAAACCATTTGAAATAATGTTGATACTAGTGATTATGCTATTGGACCTGTTTTAGGACAAAGGCACAACAAAGTTCTTAAAGTAATATATTATGCTAGCAAAACTTTAAATGTGGCTCAAATTAATTACACTACTACTAAAAGAAAGTTATTAGCTATAGTTTATGTCTTTGATAAGTTTAGACCTTATTTAATTGGCGTCAAATGTATAGTGCATACAGATCATTCTACTATCAAATATTTGATACAAAAGGATGCTAAACCAAGATTAATTAGACGGATACTTCTACTGCAAGAGTTCAATTTTATGGTACTTGATAGAAAGGAAAATGATAATATAATAGCTATTCATTTATCTAGACTAGAATAAGAAATATTAACTAATTTTGCAAATTAAAATTTGGAAACTTTCTCTGATAAACAATTATATAATATTTATATAATGAAAATGTCACGGTATGTAGATATAGTAAATTATATTGTGTGTGATATTCTACCACCAAATGTTAAGAATAAAAAATTAAAGAAATTTATTTATGATTCAAAATTCTATTTTTGGGATGACCCATATTTATATAAATAGTGTAAGGATCTGATTATTAGAAGGTATGTGCCTTATGAATAAACTCAACAAATAATTGAAAGATTTCATGATTCTGAATTTGGAGAACATTTTAGAACAAATAAAACTACACACAAAATTTTACAAGTTGGATTTTATTGGCCTGCATTTTTAATACATGTTAATGAATATATTAAAACATGCGATCGATGTCAACAAGTAGAAAATATTACTAAAAGAAATGAAATGTCTCTAAATTACACATTGGAAGTTGAAATTTTTGATTTGTGGAGATTAGATTTTATGGGACCATTTATGCCTTCATTTGGAAAATTATATATATTACTTTTTGTTGATTATATGTCCAAATGGATTGAAGCTATTGCTGTACCTAAATGTGATGCTCAGAGTAAAATTTTAAATAAAAATATTTTTACAATATATGGAATGCCAAGAGTGATTATTACTGATGGAGGATTCCATTTTAGAAATAAAAGAATCGAGAAATTGATTAAAAAATATGATATTATGCATAGATTCTCGACTACTTATCATCCCCAAATGAGCGGTCTAATAGAGATATAAAATCGTGAAATAAAATGAATTTTAGAAAAAGCTGTAAGTCCCTATAAATTGGATTGGTCTGCTAGATTAAATACTGCATTATGGGTATAGAAAACTACTTATAGGACTCCTATTAGAATTTCCCTATATAGACTTATTTTTGGAAAAAAACTTGTCACTTACCAGTAGAATTGGAGCATAAAGCATTTTTCAGCTATTAAGGAATTTAATTTTAATCTAAAAGATACTAGTGAGAAAAGATTATTGTAACTCAATGAACTTGAGGAGTTTAGAAATGAAACACATGATAATGCAAAAATCTATAAAGAGAAAATGAAAATATGGCATGATCGGAAGATTATAAAAAAGAAATTTGAACCTGGATAAGAAGTTCTATTATATAATACTAGATTGAGATTATTTTCAAGAAAAATGATATCTAAATGATTAGGACCTTTCAATGTGATTAAAGTCTATCATTATGGAGCTATAATTATTAAAGATCCTAAAATTAGAAATTTAAAGTTAATGGACATCGATTCAAACATTAATATGAAGGGCACATGCCACAATTTAAAGAAATTTTGATGTTGAGTCATCCTGATTAAACAATGGTACGTCAAGCTGACGATGTTAAACGAAACGCTTTGTGGGAGGTAACCCACATATATCTATTTATATATATCTAAATATCTTGATACTTTGTTTAATAAGTGTTTTATATATTAGGAAATAATAATGTTTTTGAATCTTACTCAATTTTATATATCACAAATTAAGACAAATATTGGTATTGGAAAAAAATTGAAATTAAATTGAAACAAAAAAAGAAGCGACGCAACATTGGCCTCTGACATCGACGACGCACATCTACACAAGCCATCACAGCGATGACACACATCTACACAAGCCATCACGCCGACACCGACGACGTCCCGAGTAGTTCCTGCGATTCAAGATGAATTTGGCAAACTTTGGCAGGATCGCACTCTGAAATAACTGCATAGAGGTGTTTCTTAAGGCCTAAAAACTACCTCGGACAACCAGAAACTTCCAAATTTTGAAATCCATGGCTTCCAATTCCAGAAATACTTCAAGGTATGAAGTTTTCAATAGAAGAAAAAATATCAGTTTTGACGCACAAAGATTATGCGACAAAGTCATCATAAAGAAGAGACATATCTAGAAGAGAGGCTTTGCCAATCATGGATTAAGTAATCTAAGTTCACAGACAGAGAAAATCATAGTACAAAGATGTTGGGAAGTTCTATGCTACACTACCGCTGTAGTTGGTGTACCAGTGGTAAAAGAATTATATACTAATTTACATGGAATCACCCAAGGAGTCATCTTCGTTCGAGGTAAGGCTATACCATTTACTCCACCTCAAGTTAATGATTTTTATATGATAGAATGTGTGTCAATCTGTCATTATATGAATTATATCCCAATGAGAGATATGATGCAAGATGTACACCAATTTCTGACAAATGAAAATGATAATTGGGAAATCAGAGACGAGGGATACGTTAATTGTGTATAGTTTTGTGTTAGCGTTCTAGTGTTGTGGCTTGATTTCGACTCTGAATTATAATTTAGTTTGTTTTATGTATGTGTGAGTGTGATTACAAAATTGTATTTGTAAAAATATGGTTTTTCTTATATAAAAGTTAGTTTGGTCTTGTTTATTAAAATGCTTATTTGTGAATTATTTTAGGAAGGATATATGTTTAAAAAGACTAATTAGACTTTGGAGTGAGTTGAAAGAAAGTTGAAATTGTGAAAAATGAAAAATATGAAATTTTTGGCATGGGCCCCGACAACAACCTCGACCCGAAAGTGCCCAGACCCCTATAATTTCATGATTTGCACAGTAAAAACACCATTTTTACCCCTTCAGTTACCTTCAACCTCCGGTTTGTGCACCTAGGTCTTACTAGTCCTTAGATTTGATTTCATCTTCTCTCGATAAGAGCTACACTTTAAACTCAAAATTTTTTATTTTCACCAAGGATTTATCTTACATTACCGAGGTCCAAAATTTTGAAAATTTTGGGAAGATTTTGAGAAAATGCTTTGGTGAAGAACTCTTACTTAGTAGATTTAAGTTTAGAATGTTTTGCATTGCGATTTTTGAAATTTTGGGAATTTATTTGTATTTTCAAATTTTTCTTAGATTACCATGGCACCTAGAATGAGCAAGGGAAAGAGAAAAGTGGATTTTGATGATCAAAAGTTTGTCAACTACAAGGCTAATATTTGTTTCAATAGTTTGCTTGCAACTAAGAAAGTAATTCCGGATCGTGCATTTAAAAATTTGGGTGGAGAAGTCAAAAGATTAATTGTTGCTCGGCAATGGAAGAAATTTTATTACTTTAGTGCCGAGGCTATTATTGGTCTAGTGATGCTATGCCAACTTTAAGGAAACTTCTGAGGACTATGTTTTGTTCGAGGAAAAATTGTGGAATTTACTCCAAGAAGAATTATTGAATTTTATCAGTTAGAGGACGTATATAGCTGTCAGTACCAATCATTTTTTGCTACAAATGAGGCCTTAGATGAAGTTATTTTTTGTCTTACTAATGGAAGAGGAGCTTGGAAGGTGAAGAATAGTGTTAAGGTAAACTTTCCTCTTTCTATATTAAATGTAGTATCTAAGACCTGACATTACTTTATATCTGCTAGAATGATACCAACAAATTATCATAGTGAGGTTACAAAGGATAGAGCCATCCAGAACTTCTGTATTCAGCAGATGAGAAGGATAGATGTAGGCTCAATTGTTTAGAGAAACACTCGTTCTATTGCTTTGGGTGAGACTACTGGTGGATTAGCACACCTTGTCCTGATCTTCACACTATGTGAACAGACAGGAGTTGATTTTGGAATGAATGAGGAGAGGATTGAACCTCTAAAACCTATTGGGCTTGCAAATATTAAAACTTATGAATCCCATGTTGGATTGAGATTTGGAAGTAGGAGTAGGGATATTCCTTCTACTTCAGTACCTCTACTATCCAAGGACTTATGGAGCAACTGATGATTCAACAGAGAGATATCTTGAGGATGGAAAATTTAATGGAAAGTATGGAGGCCAGAAATGCACATAATGATGATTTGACAAGGTAGAAGTTTGAGTATGATGCTGCTTATGATGATGCGATGGTTAGATACATGAGAGGTTGTCGACACTATTTTGGTTTGAGGAGTTGCCCGTAAGAAGCTGTCGGTCACCGGAATCGAAATCCCGTTGTCTGCTTCGAAAGAAAATTTAAATTTTTAGAAAATTATGAAATCAAACTGACCCCATATTTTCATAGTTTAAATGAAGAGCATTATACCTCAAATCCTGTATTTATCCCGAAGAATAAACACAAGACTTAAGGATGAGGTCCGATCAAATAAACTAAGAAATGTATGACGTCCGTTTAGTCTGCAAAACCATTTTTATTTACGGACAATTTCCCATATTTAATATGAAGAATTAAACTGGGTTTATATTAAGATGGGTTCGGAAAAAGCTTTCAATAAGGGCAAGCCCCTATAGTTAATTACATCCCAAATGACTGAAGTCACCTAAAAAAACTCTCGATAAAAATCAGGAAATATTATCTCAAGGATTTCAAAAGGATAGGACTTTTCAACGATATTGGACAAAGAGGTGTGAAAAGGGATTGGTTTAAATTTAGAATATTTTGTTGTAGAGTCCAAAGGAGGAAGAACTAGGGGATATCATAAATTCAGAGGAGAACCTCGGTGACTTGCCGGTCTTTCCTATGGTTTGGCTTCAGTTTTGAGGATAGATATTTAAGTGTTTCATATTGTCAATTTTATTTGTTAGGGCTTACATTTGGGTGAAACGATCACACAAATAGCCTGAAAGATGTGAGGATTTAGGTCATGGAGGACAAAAACCTCAGAGTGCTAAGGCGAGTTAGGGCTTATATTGTACAACAGAGCTTTACAACAGAGCTGTACAAAGGCCTAAAGAAAAGGTGAGGATTTATGTTGCATAAGCAGACAACCCCGAAATCCTATGACTTTGGTTGTTTAATTCTAAGGAATGAATGGTTTAGTTGAGGAAGACAGGTTTTTTTGTTTAAGATGGTCGCGCTACTCACCATGCTAGCTCAAAGCTCCTTGCCATGACAAGTTTGAGTTTTCTAGAGTGTCGAGTTATGATGTTAAATCAGGTGGCCCTATGGTTGAAGTTCGTTAAATTTTATGGGGCATGATAAAGTTGATTAGAGTGACACCGGTTAGGATCTTATGGTTCCCTCGTTCCGGCACCACTATTTTCTATTGGATTAAATTAGTCTAAATGAATTTACTAAACTCAACTTAATGAGTTCCATAATTTCATTTAGACCGGGAGAAGCCTTGTTAGCAACCATAAGTTACCTCCTCCGAGGGATTCCTAATCATCCGATGGAGACGTCTTAATTTAGTTGTAGTTGTTGTTTTGTGTGATGTTTGCGATTAAATTTTGAGTTGTCTTATATTTTGAATGTTGTGGCGGTGAATTTTATCTTGCCATTAAATTATTGTTTAGCATGCAAGTTTTGTGTTAGCATCAAAAGTACAGTACAAAAGTATAAGAAAGACGGCGTTGTAAAATGTAAAAGCGTACATGACGAGTCTTCTAGTTCCACCACTTGAAATTCAAAATGCATGTTAGAGCATTTTATGAGAAGCAAAAAAATTAAGGTTTATGTGACCTACCTAAACCTAGGTCATATCTTGGTCGGTCCCTATTAATTTGATTAATGATGATTTTGTTAAGCAAAACATATTAAGTTTAGTAGACCTCCGAGGTATCCAACAGATCTGGAGAAAGAAGTAGGTCCATGCTTCCCTCTCACCGCCTGGTGAAATGTCTCAAGCTCTTTTTAAATTTATTATGTTGCTTAATAACCCATCCTATAAATACCTTTATGCTCAATGAACCTTGATGTTTCAATTATCCTTAAGAGTAATGTAATTATCACTTGTGATTTAATCTTTAAATAATGTGGGTGATGGCCCTTAAAAGGATATGTTAATGTTATTAAAACACCTAGCCAACTTTTAATTTTGGCTTGTAGTGTTTGAGAGATGTTCAATTTTTAACTATGTTCTCTTTTCTAATCCTCGTTTAATTTGATTTAGCCGAGGTCACTACTAACCCCTTAAGATTTTGATAGATATCTCGGTTGTACATATTTTGAAAAGATTTAATTTTTAAGTGATGTCGATTCATTATCAAAAGTTTTGAAAGTCATTTGAACATCAAATAGGAGTGCTAGATTAGTGAATTAACAACTTCCAAAGTCATACCCCTAAGTCTATGAACATTTAATTGACTAGACTTCAAAAATATTAACAATTTAAGGAAATTACAAATTTATCATTTGATTATGAAAGAGTGAGATTTCTACAAATTAATTCCCTTTTGTTTCAATCATCCAAATAAGTTAGTTAAAAATAGAGGCTACACTTTTCCCTCCATGAATTAAGCCTAAATGTTAATTAACGCTAAATTCCCAAAATTACACTTTTGCCTTTAAGGCTCTATCACTTCATAATATGTCAAATTCAATCCAAATGACTGGAATTTTCATACCACCTCACCCATGGGTCAATTAAGATATCAGAGGAGAAAATGTGATTTTTCAAATTTTAATTTAATTTACATATTTATTTTTATGCAAAAATAGGATTTTTGAAAGGAAATTCCATAACTTGACCAAGAAAAACCCTAATACCTTGAAATTTTTATTAAAAGTATAATTAGACCAGAGAAGAATTGGGGCTAAATTTCATGATTTATTGAGTTATATTTGAATTTTGAGAATTATTTTAAATTTTAGAGTATATATAAATTATAAAATATTCTAAAAGTGGAAAATTAAGTTTTATATTTTTATTAAACCTCTCTAATATCAAGGAACCAATAGAAAAAAATTTTACATTTTTTTAATTTTTCATTAAATTATTGGAATTATTTTAGTGAAAATTTATTTTTTAGCCCTTAAGAAAATATTTTTAAGTTTCAAAATTCAATATCTTTATTTAGAAAATTGGAAAAAATATTCCAAGGGTTCCTAAGTTCTTAGAAAAAAATTTATAACATTTTCATGAGTTTTATTATTTTTGTGATTTTTACTATTTTTTAATTATTTAAATATTAAAAATAGGCTAGAAACAAAGTTTTTATTTTATTTACCATTTTATTTTTATAAAAATCCTCTGATCATAGATAACTCTAAAAACTAATTTTTATAATTTTTTTAGTTATATTTTAATTATTAAAAATCATTTTAGTGCCAAAAATGTCATTTAACTTTAAAAATCAATTTGAGTTATTAAATGAGCTCCAAATATTTTGAAATTTTTATAGGGAGCTCTATGAACTCTGAATCTTAGTGGAGATTAAAAATTAAGTCATTTAGATGTTTTTATTTCCCAAAATTAATTTTCTTTTTGTTTTAGGGTTGGTGGAAATTAGGTGTGTTCTTAATGAGTTAACCCATGAAATATTTTCCAAAGGGTTCTCTGGTCACTTTAAACCTTCCTAAATTTTCTTGAAATTTTCTAAGTAACATGCTAATTATTATGATTAATTTATGCAAATAATAGACATAAACTTGGAAAATATGGATCTTGTTGTATTTAATTAGTCTATGTTGAACTTAATTCTAGAATCTTAGTAAGGTTTAGAGTCTAGCAAACTTTTTACTTTTAAAAGTTGCATATTTAAAATTTTTAATTTACTACCATCTATTTTTCTTTATGTGGCAGTCATGTATGTTTGTTAGTGTGTTTGTTTGCTTTTATGTTATACTCCACTGCATAGAAGTCTGATGAATCTCTGTATGTTAAGAAAAATAAAATTTTATCAATAAGAAAAAGAAAAGAAAAATAAAAAGAAAAAGAAAAAGAAAAAGAAAAGAAAAATAAAAAGAAAAAGAAAAAGAAAAGAAAATAAAATTTTGAAAAAGGGAGGAGAAGCTTGAGGATTAGTGTCTAATAAAAAATTGGTTCCACATCTAATCTTTTTAAAGTATAAAACTTGGAAAACTCTTAAGCTTAAGGATATAATATAGTGAGTAAAATTATACGTAATAAAAATTTTTAAATGGAGATTATAAAATGCCTAAACTCTATATTTGAAAAATCTACAATATTTCTGAATTAGATAGAAACTCATATTTCTTATTTCTTAACTTTTAAAATTTCTAGACTTTAAGTTGGTCTCATTTACTAATATTTTTTCTAAATTGGACAACTATATTTCTACATCAAAATATTGGTAACTTCTAAAGATCATATACATCATCTACTTATGTTGTTGTTTTTAAAGATTGAAAGGTCACTTGAGGACAAGTAACATCTTAAGTTTGGGGAATTTTGATACACCTAAAACATATAGTATTTTTATACACATTTTTATACCTACTTTTGAGATATTGCACTTTAATGAAAGGTATTTATGTGTTTTTCTTTCAAGTGCAATCAAATGGATAAAAATTTCTAAAAGGAGTGAAAAAGGGTCAAATTTGGAGCAAAAATGAAGAAAGGTGAAAAAAAGAACTGGGGCACCTAAGCGCAAGAGGACCAGCGCCTAAGCGTCAGGTACCCCGCGCTTAAGTGTTTGAAGTAGTTATGAGATAAATTATTTAATTTGAATGGATTTTTGGAGAGGTGTTTGAAGCAACCCTTGGTAAAAATGTGGGAAATAGCCCTTAGACACGAAAATTCATTCAATTGACTTTTGAGGAGGCAACTTCTAGAAGATTCATTGAATGTAGACACCTTTTTGAAGAGAAACCAAGACATCTATGGGCTTTTTATAAGAAAATACTTAGATTTCCATGAGAGGAGGCAAGCCACCCATCAAATTTACAGCCATCATCCATCTAAGTCGTTGTCGTCGCTGCCGCCACCGGCGGCTTTCTTTTTATTTTGAGTGTTTAGTTTGTTTTGTGAGTGAAGGAAGAGAATTTAAAGGAACTTCAAGACATTTGGTGGAAAGGATTTGAGATAAGTTTTTATCTTTGTAACTACACTTGATTTTAATTTAGATTTTTTGTTTGTGTGCATGATTTCTACTTTTAAACTCATGTGTGGTTGTGTTTTCTCTAGAGATTCTTAGTATTTTTATTTATCTTTTTCCTTAAGATGATAAGTGATTAAGTGTTGAAAGGAAGTTGTGTGACGTATTAGGCTTCATTGTTGGAAGAAGTTGTGATGATTTAAAATCTTGCACTTCGTTTACTTCTTGATTTGGCCAATTAAGATGTTAGTATCTATTGTGAAAATATGTAAGATCTGAGATGGTATTGTCTCAGTCAATAAATGGTTAGAATCACATATTGATTTCATGGATGAGAATGTAGTTCATGGGGTTGAGAGCAAATAAATAAGGAAATTAACTTTTGAAGGGTGTAGAATTAGAGGACTTTAGAGTGACATGCTAAAGCCCCCAATTTGATTTATAGTTTTAGGTTTTGAAAAGAGATGTTAGCCCCCAGGTGGAGGGAGAAGAAGGAACTCTAGAGTGAGAGCTAGTATCTTCTCTGCCTAGTCGGTCTTCAAGACTTTTCAAACTATAGATTAGTCAATATTCTTTATAGCATCTCTAGTTAGGGTAAAGAATATTATTACTTCTATTTGGCACAACACATTTAGAATACTTCCACAATAAAATTTCTCTACTTATTACTTATTCATGATAAGGAAAAAGATATTTTATTTATATCACCTTCATCTTGCAAGTACTTAGTTAAGTTAATCAGTTGCTTATTTTATTTTCATAAACCAAAAAATTACAAAAAGAATCAAATTTGCATTCCTATTTTAGCATCTTAAGTTTTAAGAAAGAATATTTTGCTATGTAGATTTTTATCATCTAAAATTTTTAAATTCCTAAAAAGCATATAGCAATTTTACCTGTAGGATCCATATTCGGGGTATAATCAAAAAGTCCTATATTACTTGATAATGATACGTATACTTGCATAGTATCACATATTTAAATATTATAATTATATTCTTATTTGTTTCACAGTGGAAAAATTACCTAGCTTTTGCTTCATATCAAGTTTTTTGCTTTGTTGCAAATTAAGAATAACTATTAAGAAAATTAAGCGATAATCGCATGCAACGGATTTTACTTCTATATAGAAATTTGGGATCAGGACCCTATCAAAACGTATGTTAGCCTTTTACCCACACTTTTTGCACACACATTTAGATGTCTATGAACAGGCCACCTTGTTTCTAGATGTTTGTTAGACTAGAGGCTAATGTGTAGCTAGGTTTTTAATATGTCTAGATATTATTCCTTGGTTTGCACCTTAACTAGTCATCTTTTTGTGTTGTTTTGTGTGTTTATTGGGTGAGAGATATGAGCACTAGTATATTAAAGATGACTTTCTTGCGAGGAGCCAGGTTCAACAGAAAGAGACTGTTATAATTTCGTCTGACAAAAATTTTGCAGGAGTTATTTAGTGTCCCTCCCATAGGGTACATGTAGATAGCTTTTATGCTAACCAAATTTTTATACAGGTTGTCCTTTTTATACTTTTGCTATGTACTTTTTAGAGTACCCTAGGCTTGAGTCAATAGTAGAAATAAGGTATGGGCAAGGGTTCAAAGGTGCCAAATAGGTGGAACCATGTGATGAAGAACGAGGATCATTTTGCTTGTGTCTCGTACCTTAATTTTAAATCTTATTTGATGTATTACACTAGGACCAAGTTTGTATATGCGGTATCTGGCCGTCTTTTGTTTTTTAGGAATAAGTTGCTGACCAGTGTCACCCGGGCCTTTTATTCTTTATATTTGGCTTGTCCACATTATGCAGCTTGATGAATTTCCTCTTTCTTCATTTGTGGTTTGTTTAGGCTCAACATGAATGTAATTTAAGCTATCTAAGAATCTAAAATTATAAATTTTCTACAAAATCTTAATAATAAAGTATTGAGATTAATTAAAATTTTGTTTAGTACATCTAAAAATTTCAAAAATGTTTTTAACTTTTGTTATATGGCTTTCAAGCCAGATTTAAAAGAGCTTGACATAGCTAATTCATCTCTAATAGGACGTCCATATTATGAATTATTAGCTCACTATATCATATATGCAAGTCCCGAGGAGAAGTCCTCGTGCTTCTTCAACTTGCTCTCCAAGCATAAAATTTTTACTTAGGTGTTTGTCTAGCACTCTTAGAGTCCCCAACCCAAATAGTGGTATAAGTTCATTATGACCAATGCCTCAGGTTTGTAGTTGTGCCTCTCTTTTCTTTCCACACCAGCGGCTTCCTCGCATATTTGAAAAGTATGAGTCCCACCTTTACTTTCTACTTATAAAGGGTCATAGGATTAAAGTTTCCTTCTCTTAATCATAGGGCTACTGAGGTTCCATTGGATGATATAATTCATAGATTATTGATGAAGGGTTAGTATTAGGGTTGGGTTGACTACCTTCATGATAACGTAGACTTAGTGTTCTAATAGCTTGGGATGATGAATCCATGATATCCAAACCCAGCTACAACTACTAGATTAAGATTAATCTACCTTTCCTTTAGCATGCCCACTAGAAGCCCTATCATTCCATTGACAACTCATTGTGATTCAACCCTCTACCATTATGACCTAGTTAGGCCTGAAAGCATAGTGTGGGCCATATGAGATGACCTGATTATTTTATAGGCCTTAGTCGTTGATGAGCTTTTATCCATTTGAGATAGTGAGAAATTCATTAACTATCTTTTTCGCTTAGTGTGAGCTCAAAATGCATCAGCACGCTCCTATAAGATAATCATCCTTTAACATACCCCTTCATTCGTCATCACTTGAATATAAGCAGAATTCATTTAATCGAGAAATTCCTGGGCATTGATCCTAAGAATATAGTTCTGTAAAAATTATAAAGTTTATGATTGAGAAATTTGAGCAATTAATGTTGGGATTCTATGCAAGTATGTGTATCGTTATCAAGTAATAAATAACTTTCTTTTTAAGCCCTGAATATTTATCCCACGGGAAATGTTTAAATTTAAAATGATAAATTTACTAGGATATTCACAGAAATTAAAAACAAAATTACTGTCAGTAATTTCAAATATTGAGATATTATAAGAACTAAATTATTTAACTAATAATAAAACTGCAATGCAAAATTTAAATAGTAACTACTAAACTATTAAACTATGTTTATGTGATGAAGATTTCTTATGTGAAAAAACATAACTCCCACTACAATGAGGTTTTGGTAACATGAGATGAAATAAATGGTTCTAATATGTATTGTGTCAAATAAGAGCAGTTTTAATTCTCTACCCTGATACAGTGTTATAGAAAATCATTGGCTAATTTTAGGTTTAGTCCATAAATTTATGGCTAGCTAGGATGATACTGGCTCCCACTTTAGAGATCTCACTTCCCTTCACTTGAAGGATAACTCTCACTTTAGTTTTTAAACACTAAGACTGAATTGGGGATTTTAGTCTGTCACCCTAAAGATTCTCCATTACACCCAAAAAAGTATATTTCTCTATTTATTTGCACTTAATTCCATGAAAGAAATTCTCCTTCATGGAATCAATTGTGATCCTCACTCTGTTGTAGAACTCATACTCCATTTCCCGGATCATATGTTTCACAACACATAAACAAATTTCTCCTTCATGAAATCAAATGTGACCCTCACTCTGTTGTAGAACTCATACTCCATTTCCCGGATCATATGTTTCACAATATATTTTAATTGTTATAGAACTCATACTCCATTTCCCGGATCATATGTTTCACAACATATTTTAACAATTCAATTGGCCAGATTTAAAAACTAAATTAAGTTCGGAGTTGAAAAATCATCACAATTTATTTTATATTTTAATTATGCCACATTGAAAAGTAAATTAAATTCGGAGTTGAAAAATCATCACAATTTATTTTATATTTTAATATTGGCACATAGTAAATTAAGAGTGGAGTTGAAAAACCATCACAATTTATTTTAAATTTTAACATTGGCTTTCGGAGTTGAAAAATCATCACAATTTATTTTACAATTTAATATTGGCACATTTATATTATCTTTGGAGTTGAAAAATAATCACAATTTATTTTATATTTTAATATTGGCACATCCATATTATCTCTTCATTTCTGGAGTTGAAAAATCATCACAATTTTTTTTATATTTTAATATTGGCACATCCATATTATCTCTTCATTTCACCATATCTCAGAGATTTTATATTTTAATATTAGCACATTCATATTATCTCTTCTTTTCACCTTATCTCAAAGTAGGGAGAAAGATAGAGGGAACTAACATATCCATATTATCTCTTCATTTCACCATATCTCAGAGTAGGGAGAAACATAAAGTAAACTACTCAGACTTCATGTGAAAGATACAATAAAACACAAATTTTATATATAAAAGAAAGTTCATACAGTACTAATAAACAAACAACACTTATCTGAAACTCTTTCTCAATGCAAATCCCTTGTAGCTTCTTCTAGGAAATGTAGGAAGAAAGAAATCTCTCACTTTTCTCCATCTCCAATACTCTTAGAAAAGAATTTTCACTTAATCTTACCACAAAAACTTTAAACTCTTAAAGAAAAATCTCTAATAGACTCCTAAATGGCGGTGGAATGAAAATGGAAAAAGTGTATGGAGGCGAGGTGTGGCAAAAATGAGCAAGGAGGGATGAAGATAAATGAAAAGGGGGTGAATAATGACCGAGAGAGAATCCAAGAGAGCCCTTTTTCTGATGAATTTCGGCCTCTAATAGAGCCTAGAGTTGGTTCTCCAATAGGTGCATCTAAAAACTCTTCAAAAAGCGTTCAAATTCGTTAAATCTTCTAGAAATAGGATTTGCATCGCCATAACGTTGTCATTGTTCAAACGGTGCCATAGGCGCCAATGCTCTGCTAATTAATTCCTTGCTCTCTATCAAACAGCGTCGTCGGTGCTGATTCTGGCACCGTCGGCGGTGAGTAACTTTTCATATTCTCCATTTTGACTTCAAATTTCATCCTTTATATTTCCTTTTTGCTCTAAGTTCTAAAATTCAACAATATGCAGGAAATTATAAAAATGTCTTCCATTAAAGTGAAATATCACAAAAAATGAGTATAAAATATGGGTCTAAAAATGCATATATTTTTGGTATATCGAAATCCCCCAAAGTTACATGTTACTTGTCCTCATGTAACTCCCCTACTATATAAAAAATATGACTTATGGTAAAAAATTTAAGTTTTAGATTTCCATATTTTAGTCCACTAAAAAAAATAGCATAACTTAAGAAAAATTCAAAACAACTCCAATTAATAATAAAGATGTAAGAAAATCCAGCAATCAAGTCCAAGATTTTTTATTCTCTATTATTTTCAAGAAAATTTGCAAATTGTCATATTAAAGCCACTTAAAGTATTCATATGAAAAAGAACTTCATAAAATTTTATTAGTAAATAAGTTAATTCTTAAGTATAAGCTTAGAAAATATAGTCAAGCCTTCTTCTTTATGTTGACTCAAGTGAAGCCAATTTTTAATTAGGTATCTCCTCAAGCTTCTCCCCACATTATCTTTTTTTTCTTTTCTTTTCTTTTTTTTCTTTTTTTTTAGGATTATTTTCAATCTTTTTCCTTTTCTCTCTTTTTCTTTATGTGAGGATTACTATATCTGGATACCCTTTAATGGTTTTGAACTTCACTATCCTCTTCTTAAAGTCAAAAACTTTTCATATTTTTTCACTTAACAAATTTATATAAGCTTAAAGAGTTCATAAAGTTTAATTCTGTTCTTCTTATATGAACCTTTAAGATTTCTTTAATATTTCAAAAATACAAATTTCTTTACTAAAAAGAGAAAAACATAGTCTTATTCTCTTTTACCAAATATATTAATCTCTAAAATTAACCTTTATTATTGAAAATTTTTACTTAAGTTTACTATATATTTAGAAATATAGTATAGTTATCTAAAGTTAACCCCTAGTACCAAAGGTCATGTTAAATTTAAATTATTTTAAAATATAGTTAAGTGAGGATAAATAAAATTAAGTTTATTTCTTTAAAAAGGAATTTTTCTCCCCTCCCCAAACTTAAATTTTTAAAAGATTTAGCATGAAGAACTAAGGAATAAAAGGCAAAAGAAATCATTAAATACATAATGAAAAGGTATACCTGCTGAAGGTTCTGATTTTGAAACTTAATTCTAAAATACTACAGGTGTTAATATGAAAAACTACAAGACTTAAAACTTTAAATTGCACATAATACATATAAAATCTGTTGAGAAAGAGTTAATTACACTACATTTAACAAAATACTGAAACTAACAACATAACTAAACTAAATTTCAAAAATGAAACAATTTTACAAACTACAGTTCACAACACAACATAACAACAAAACAAGTCTTACAATCTAACAACAAATAGTCTCAACAATATAATAAAAATAAGCAACACAATAACAAAGTACAATCAAACATACACTAAAAGAATGATCACTAATCATCATCATCTTCTTCTTCATCTACATTCAAATTCTACCGCTAATATGGAGTAAAAAATAGGGTGAGTTGGAAATTGACCTGAATGATCACCCTACATGTATCTCACCATAGCATCATCATAAGAAGCATCATATTCAAACTTTTGTCGAATCAAATCATCAGTGTGAGAATTTTTGGCATCCATGTTTTGCATTCTATGATCCATTCTTAAGATATCTCCCTACTGAATCATCATCTGATCCAAAAGTTCTCGATTAGTAGGTTCACTAGAAGTAGGGGTCCTTCTAGTGACCTCGAAATAGAAGGAATATCTCTGTTCTTACTTCCAAACCTCCATCCAACATTAGATTCATATGTCTTTATATGGCAGGCCCAATAGGTTTTAGAGGCTCAATCCTCTCCTCCAGTGGTCTAAAATCAACTCCTGCTTGTTCGCATAGTGTAAAAATAAGTGCAGGGTGTGCCAAACCACCAGAGGCCTTTCTTAAAGCAATAGATCTAGTGTTCATATAAATAATAGAGCCTACATTTATCTCCATCGCCTGATGAATACAAAAGTTCAGGATGGCTCTATCCTTGGTCACCTCACTTTGATAATTTGTCGGAATTATTCTTCTAGAAATAAAGTAGTGTTGGGACTTAGATATTACATTAAGCATAGAAAAAGAAAAGTTTACCTTAACACCATTTTTAACTTTCCAGGTCCCTATTCCATCAGTCAGATAAGAAATAACCTCATTCAAGGCCTCATCCATAGCAGAAAATGATTTATACTGGCATCTGCAAACATCTTCTAACGGCCAAAACTAATTAAATTTTCTTGGAGAAAACTCCACCATTTTTCCACAAACAAAAACAAAGTCGTCAAAAGCCTCCGTAAAATTTGCGTAGAACTCCATCACTACACCAATAATCGCATCGGCAGTAAATTAACAAAAAATTTCCTACTTTCGAGCATTGATCAACCGCTCAAATTCCCCACCATGATTTTTAAATCCCTGATCCGGAATCACTTTTTTAATTCCACATAGACTATGAAATCGAGCACAAGCCCTTAAGCTGACAAATTTTTGTTCATCATAATCTACTTTTCCTTTTCCTTTGCTCATTCTCAGTGACATGGGAAATATAAGAAAATTTGAAAAAAATTTGAATAAATTTTAAAAATTCTGAAAATGACAATGTAAAATGCTTTAAACTTAAATCCACTAAGTAAGAGTTATTCATAAAAGAATTTTCTAAAAATCTCTCAAAAAATTCCAAAAATTTCGGTTCTCGATGAAGTGAGATAAATCCTTGTTGAAAATAAAAAATTTTTAGTTCAAAGTGTAGCGCTTACCTAGAGAAGATGAAATCTGAAGTTCCTTTGCCTCAAAATTGCCTCAAATCCGACCAAAATCAAGCCCTAGGTGTGAAAACTAGACGTTAAAGGTGACTAAAAGGGTAAAAATGGCAGTTTATGGTGCAAATTGTAAAATTTAAGAATTTTTGGCTGTTCTCGGGTCAAGGGCGTCGTCGGCTCTAAAGGCCTAAAAATTCCAATATTTTATTTTTTAAAATTTTCAATTTACTTTCAATTTTCTCCAAAGTCTTTTTAGTATTTTTAAACACAAATTTTTACCTAACAGTAATTTATAAATAAACATTTTTACAGACAATCACTTCCACAAATAACAACAAGCTAACTTTTATATATGAAAATACACTCTTACAAATACATTTTTCTACTCACACATTCACACACATAAAGCAGACTAAATTATAAATCAGCTTTGAAATCAAGCCATAACACTAAACGCTAACACAAAACAATACACATAATCAAAGTTCAAAAAGTTCTAAAGCTAAGCAAACTAAATCAAATCCACACATTCACATTGAATACATAAATATTTAAATCAAATCCACACAATCACATTCAATTTACTTTCAATATTCTGCTTGTTTTTCATTTCTTTCTACTCCTCTAATATCTCCCATAGACTAGTAATGAACGTACAGATTGTAGAAGGGTCGGTACAGGAATTAATCAGTCAAATTTTCTTCAATCCATCCTTTTTCTTTAAACATCCCCACTAATCCTGCTTCAAATGTCCCAACATGATCAAAATTCTCTTTCATTCTCTAATCTAGGTGATTGAGAAGGCACTTAAGATCTCTCACTGCATTCATAATAATTTGAAGTTCTCTTTCATATTTCTTCAATTTATTTTCCAAAGCAAGTGAACTTCCAACTGTTGGTGGCATCAATGGAGTTGAAGCATATGATGAATGATCTAAGATAGTATCTAATGCCTCATTCCCATTCCGAACATAATTATCATCAATAGGAATCATGGGCTCCCAAGGTAATAAAACTTTTTCCCAACTTTCATATAGAACTTGAGATTGACTGCAAAGTAAAAAAATTGTGGAAGGATGCCCAAGTCCATAAATTAGCTCATTCATAATAATACCCATAACAGATTTATAAATAATAGATCCTATATCAATAAGCTTTTCCATTTGAATGTAATAGTTCAAAATAGCACTTTCTTTGATTACTCTACTAATCTTCATGGTAGGGAGTAATTTTGCATAAATGAAGAAATGCCACTACTGAGATATTTAATTAAGCAATGAAATAGAGAGACTAACATATCTTTCATCTCACATTTCCCAAATATCACTTTCATCCATCAGAAAATTATAGACATCTTGCACCAAATCTCTAGTAGGGATAAAATTTGTATAATATTAGATTGAAACATTTTCTATCATATGCAATTCATTGATTCATGTTGGAGTAAATGGTACAACCTTACCTTGTATGAAGATAACTCCTTGGGTAATTCCATGTAAATTAGCATAGAATTCCTTCACCACTGGTACAACAACTACAGTGGTAATGTATCACAAAACTTCCCATCATCTTTGTACAATGATCTTATCAATTGGAGAACTTGGAATAATCAATCCATGATTTACAAAGCCTCTCTCCTTGATCAATCTCTTCTTCATAATGACTTCATCGTATAATCTTTGTGCGTCAAAACTAATAAACTTTCTTCATTTGAAAACTCCATATCTGGAAGTATTTCTAGAATTGGAGACTATGTAATTCAAAATTAGGAAATTTCTCGTTGTCCAAGGCAGTTTTTAGGACTTTAAAAACACTTTGCGGCGGTTATAACAAAGCAAAATCTGGCCAAAGTCCGCCAAATCCATCCTGAACCGCACAAACTAATGTCGGCGCTTTAGTCTGCCTCTGTGCGTCGTCAGCGCCCATGTTGGCGCCAGAGGCCAAAATTGTGTCTTTTCTTGTTTTTGTTCAATTCGATTCCAAATTTTCCTCTAATACCAATATTTGTCTTAATTTATAATTTATAAAATTTTGTAGGATTATTATTTACTAATATATAAAAACTTATCAAACAAAACATTGATACATAGATATATATATATATTTATATATAGGTTGTCTCCCTCAAAGCGCTTGGTTTAACGTCGTCAGCCCGACATACCATTTGATTAGTTGGGTTGACTTAACATTAAAACTTCTTTAACTTGTGGTATGTGCCCTTCATAATAATATTTAAATCGATGCCATAAACTTAAAATATCTTTCTAGTGTTAGGATCTTTAATAACAACAATTTCATAATGATAGACTTTAATCACTTTAAATGGTTCTAACCATCTGGATATCAGTTTTCCTGAAAATAATCTCAATCTTGTATTATATGGTAAAACTTCTTGTCCAAGTTCAAACTTCTTTTGAATAATCTTCTGATCATGTCATATTTTCATTTTCTCTTTATAGATTTTTGCATTATCATATGCTTCATTTCTAATTTCCTCAGTTCATTGAGTTGCAATAATCTTTTCTCACCAACAACCTTTAAATTAAAATTAAATTCCTTAATAGCCCAAAATGCTTTATGCTACAATTCTACTAGTAAATGACATGTTTTTGCAAAAATATGTCTATATAGGGAAATTCCTATAGGAGACTTATAAGCGGTTATGTATGCTCATAATACAGTATCTAATCTAGCAAACAAATCTAATTTATAGGAATTTATAGTTTTTTCTAAAATTTGTTTAATTTCATGATTTGATATCTCTGCTAGACCGCTAGTCTGAGGATAATAAGCAGTAGAGAATCTATGTATAATATCATATATCTTAATTAATTTTTTGATTCTCTTATTCCTAAAATGAGATCCTCCATCAGTAATAATTACTCTATAAATTTCATATATTGTAAAAATATTTTTTAATTAAAAATCTGGAAACTCTTCGAGCATCACATCTTGGTACAACAATAGCTTCAATCCATTTGGACATATAATCAACAGCAAGTAATATATATAAGTTCTGAAATGAAAGCATAAATGGTCCCATAAAATCTAATCCCCACAAATTAAAATTTTCAATTTTTAATGTGTAATTTAGAGGCATTTCATTTCTTCTAGAAATATTTCTTGCTCGTTGACATTGATCACACGTTTTAATATATTCATTAACATCTCTAAAAGAGTAGGCCAATAAAATCCAGCTTGTAAAATCTTATATGCAGTTCTATTCATTCCAAAATGTCCTCCAAATTCAGAATCATGACATTCTTCAATTATGTGTTGAGTTTCTTCATAAGGTACATATCTTCTAATAATTAGATCTTTACATTGTTTATATAAATATGGTTCATCCCAAAAATAGAACTTTGAATCATATATAAATTTCTTTCAATTGTGGATTTTTAATATCAGGTGGTAGAATATCACTTACAATATAATTTACTATATTAATATACCACGGTACATCCATTTCATCAATACTATATAATTATTCATCGGGGAAATTTTCTAAAATTTCGTTTGCAAAATTAGTTAATATTTCTCTTTCTAGTCTAGAAAAACGATCAGCTATTTGATTATCATTTCCCTTTCTATCAACAATGGTAAAATCAAATGCTTGCAATAAAAGTATTTATCTAATTAATTTTGGTTTAGCATCCTTCTTTGCAACAAGTATTTAATAGCAGAATGATTTTTATGCACTATACATTTAGTTCTAATTAAGTAAGGTCTAAATTTATCAAAGGCATAAACAATAGCAAACAACTCTCCTTCAGTAGTAGTGTAATTTATTTGAGCATCATTTAGAGTTTTACTAACATAATATATCACTTTAAAAACTTTGTTGTGTCTGATACACCTAAAATATATAGTGTTTTTAGGCACATTTTTATACATATTTTTTAGATATTGTGCTTTAATGAAAGTTATTTTTGTGTTTTTCTTGCAGATACAAGTAAAAATGTAAAAAATGCTTAAAGAAGTGAAAAAATGATCAAATTTAGAGCAAAAAGGTGAAAAATGTACAAATGAGTTTTGGCGTCTAAGCGCCAGATCTTGCGCTTACGCACCAGTTAAACTGAGAAGGCCGCACCTAAGCACTAAAGGACCTGCGCTTAAGCACCAGTGGCAGTTAATAGATGATAAAGTCAGTTTCTGCAAATTTTGAAGAGGTTTTTGAGGCACCCATTGGCTTAATAGGTGGTTATAGCCATCATGGACAAAAATTATCACGAAAGGATGCATCTCTTTTGAAAATACATCAAATTGGGACACATTTTGAAGAGTTTCCAAGGTACCTCTTGGAAAACTATAAAAGAAAGAAGAGAGGACTTTGAAAAGAGTTATGAAAAATACTTGGAAAGTTTTGGAAGTATTGGGGAGTTAGTTAGAAAGATTTTCAGGCACCACTTTTACTTTTATTTTATCCTTTTTGTTAGTTTATTTTGAGTGATTGTCAAGAGAAGAGTCTCAAAGGAACTTCAAGAGTTTGATGGAAAACTTGAGATAAGATTTTATCTTTTTTCTTTGAGTACTTCTGGTTTTAATTGAGACTTGTTATTGGTTTGACAGTGATTTCTACTTTTAAACTAAAGTGTGGTTTTATTTTCTCCATGGATTCTGGATAATTTTCTCTGTCGTTCTTCTTAAAATGATAAGTAATTAAGTTTTGGATAGAAATTGTGGAGAGTATTGATCTTTAATGTTGGAAGAAGTTGTGATGGTTTAAATCCGTGCACTTCATTTACTTCTTGATTTGACCAATCCAGATGTTAAAATTTGTTGTGAGAACATGTAAGAATCGGGCTGGTATTGTCTCAGCCAACAAATGGAAAGAATCACACGAGGTTGTATGAATGAGAATGTAGTTCATACGATTGAGTGCAAATAAATCGGGAAATATTCATTGAAGGGTGTAGAGTTGGAGGAATTTACAGTGACAGGTTAAAGCCCTCAACTTGGTTTATTATTTTAGGTTCTGATATGAGATGTTAGCCCCCAGGTGGAGGGAATCGAAGGGAACTCTTATTAGTATCTTCCCTGCTTAGCTGGTCTTCATAACTATTCAAACTTTAAATTAGCCAATGTTCTTTATAGCAACTCTACTAAGGGTAAAGAATATTATTGCTCATATTTGCCACAACACAATTATACTTCCACAATAGAATTCCTATACTTATTACTAATTCATAATAAGAAGAAAGACATTTTTTTCTTATTAAGTGTTTTTCATCTACAAAACTCTAGTTATCTTTTTAAGTTGTTACTATTGTGTCATATCAAAAATATCAAAAATATTTGAATTTTTATTACTACAAAATATATTTTGTTTAAGTAATTGTCTTTTTAAAAATAGAAAGTTTTCTAAAAGTGCAAATTGTATAATTTCCTTGTGGGTTCAAGATTTAGGGCTTAATCAAAAAGTCTTATATTACTTGATAACGATACGTATACTTACGTAGTATCCCAATATACATAAATTAAAGTTAAATTCCTATTTTTCTTCAGGATCAAGTTTTTGGTTTTGTTGCAAAGTAAGGAAGTATAAGTGAAATATAATCTGAATTATTGTTGTACTTTGCATATTAGCAGTATCTAGGGATCAAGTTTTTTTAGTCGTTGTCGGGGAATCGAAAGCAAAATTTCTATTTTTAGAAAGTTTTATTTAAACTTTAAATATTGTATCTTATTTTTTGTGCTTTTTTTTAATTTTATTTTATTTTATTTTATGATATTGTATGCGTAGTTTAGGTTCTGAAGGACTAGTGTCCTACAATTTTGAATTATAAATAACTATTAGAAAAATCAAAAAAACTGAAAAAATTATAGAAATGGCAGAATAAAATAATCAAAATGCTGAAATTCATCAAGAGGTTAGACCTTTAAGAGATTATGTCAACCGTACTATAGATGAACTTCATTGTAGTTTTCAAAAACCTACTATAGTGGCAAATTAATTTGAGCTTAAACATGTTATTATCCAAATGGTATCAAATAATCAATTTGGGGGATCACAAACTGAAGATCCAAATTTATATCTTGCCAATTTTCTAGAATTGTGCCCTACATTTAAATACGATGGTGTATTGGATGATGTCATAAGATGTAGGTTATTTCCTTTCTTACTGGGGGATAAAGCTAAGATGTGGTTGAATTAGTTAGCACCTGGATCTATCAGAACTTGGGGTGATTTAGCACAAAAATTCCCTACTAAATATTTTTCACCATAAAAAACTGCTAAGCTTAGAAATGATATTACATCTTTTAATCAGTTTGAAGTGGAATCTATTTATGAAGCATGGGAATAATTTAAAGAACTATTAAGAAAGTGTCCACACCATGTTATACCAGATTGGTTAATAATTCAAACTTTTTATAATGGATTAGCTAGATCTCCTAAGAAAGTGTTTGCACCATGCTATACCAGATTGGTTAATAATTTAAACTTTTTATAATGGATTAGTTGGATCTCTAGATCAATTATCCGAGATTGGTTAATAATTCAAACTTTTTATAATGGATTAGTTGGATCTCTTAGATCAATTATCGATTGATGTTGGTGGTTCATTGATGTCAAAAACATTTCATGCCGCCTATGCTTTAATTGAAGAAATGACTACTAATAATTTTCAATAACCATCTCAGAGGGTAAATCCTAAAAAAGTAGTCAACATTCATGAATCTGATGCATTTACCATGTTAGTAAATCAAGTTGCTACAATTTCAAGAAGTTTGTCCAATTTGGAATGAATTTTTCTCAACCAATTTTCATGATTGAAGAGAATTCATTAGGCCAAATGGTATATTCTCAAGCATCATTAGAAACTTTGAATGCCATAAATAATAAGTAAAAAAGCCCATATTCCAATTATTATAACCCAAATTGGAAGAACCATCCCAACTTTAACTGGAATAATAATTCGGGTGGTAATAATCAGCAATGGCGGAACAACCAAAGAAACCCATTGAGAAATTGGAAAACCAAAAGAATAATAGTTATAGAACTACTTATCCTCTAGGTTTCAGAAGAAGAAGTTGTCTATAAAAGAAGTGGTGTTACAAATGGGAAATCAATTACAAAGTCAAGGAGCTTCAATTTGAAATATCGAAAATCAACTTGGGCAAATAGCAAATTCAGTAAGTAATAGATCCCAAGGAATGCTTCTTAGTAATACTAAATCAAATCCAAAAGACCAGAATAAAGAACAAGTAAAAGTCATTCAACTTAGAAGCGGAAGAGAGTTAGAAGGTTGGGTTAAAAAAGAAATTAAAGTAGAGAGAGAAGAAATTGAAGAATCAAAAGAGAACGCTCCAAAAGATTCTGAGAGACCTATTTCTCTGCTGAAAATTGATTTGGAAAAACCACCACCTCCATTTCCTTAGAGACTTCATCCGCAGAAGTTGGATAAGCAATTTTCAAAATTTCTAGAAATATTTAAGAAGCTTATAATAAATATTTCATTTGCTGAAGCCTTAGAACAAATACTAAGTTATGTAAAGTTTATGAAGGATATTCTCAACAGAAAAAGGAATTTTGAAGATAATGAGATGATTGTACTTAGTGCGGAGTGTAATGCGATAATTCAGAAGAAGTTTCCTAAAAAGCTTAAAGATCCTGGTAGCTTTACAATTCTATGTGCAATAGGAGACAGATTTTATGGGAAAGCTTTATGTGATTTAGGTGCAAGCATTAACCTTATGTCATTATCAATATTCAAAAGATTGGGATTATGAGCAATAACCACTACTACTGTAACTCTACAATTAGCAGATCGTTCGATAACATACCCTAGAGGAGTTATACAAGATGTCCTAGTGAAAGTTGATCAATTTATCTTTTTTATTGATTTCATTGTGCTATATATGGAGGAAGATAAAGAGATACCTATCATTTTGGGAAGTTCTTTCATAGCCATATGAAGAGCAATGATAGTTGTGCAAAAAAGGGGATTAACAATGCGCATCAATGATAACACTGTTACTTTTAACATTTCAAGATCAATGAAATACCCTGCAAAAGATAAAGATGATGAATGTATTAGAATGGATGTTATAATATACCTAAGTGAATGTCATTTCAAGACTACTTATGAAGAAAATTTTGAAGAAAAAGATTCGGAACACTAGCAAGAAGAGGAATTAGATCAATGTGAAGATCTTTTTAAGGAAGATTCAAACTATGTTCGAGAAAGTATTGAAATTCTGGACATGATAGACAAAAATAAATCATTTTATCTATCTATTGAAAAACCTCCAGAACTTGAGTTGAAGTTACTCTCTGATCATTTAAAATATGCCTTTTTAGGAGATTCCTCTACTTTTACATGTTATAATTTCTTCAAAATTAATAATGGAAGAAGAAGAAAGGTTGATGAAAATTCTGAAAATTTTTAAGAAATCCTTTGGATTGACAATTGCTGGTTTTAAAGGAATCAGTCCTTTAATTTGTATGCATAGAATTCATATGGAAGAGAACTGTAAACCCCGAGCCGATCCGCAAAGGGGATTGAATCTTATTATGAAAGATGTTGTTAAGAAAGAAATTTTAAAATGGTTAGATACTGGAATTATCTACCATATTTCAGATAGTGCATGGGTTAGTCAAATTCATTATGTTCCTAAGAAAGGAGAAGTAACTGTAACTGTAAATGAACATAATGGGATAATACCAACTAGACAAGTTACAGGGTGGCGAATATGCATTGATTATATAAAATTAAATCTTTCCACTAGTAAAGATCATTTTCCATTACCCTTTCTAGATCAAATGCTGGATAGATTAGCTGGGCATAAGTACTTTTATTTTCTGGATGGATATATTGGTTATCACCAAATTCAAATATCTCTTGAGGATCAAGAGAAAACAACGTTTACCAGTCCTTATGGTATTTTTACTTGTAGAAGAATGCTCTTTGGTTTATGTAATGCCCCTGCTACATTTCAAATATGTATGATGACAATTTTTGTGATTTAATTGAAAAAGGGATTGGACTATTCATGGATGACTTTTCAGTATTTGGAACTTCATTTAACTCATATCTAGAACATTTATCTAAAGTTCTTAAGCGCTGTGAAGAAATAAATTTAGTCCTTAATTGAGAAAAATGTCAATTAATTGTATTAGGTCATCAAATATCAGAAAATGGTATGGAAGTAGATTCTGCTAAAATTCAAGGTGATCACTAATTTACCTTATCCAACAAATGTAAGGAAATTAGGAGTCTTTTTAGGACATGTTGAATTCTATAAACGATATATTAAAGACTTTTCAAATATTGCTAAGCCTTTATGTCATTTACTGGAGAAAGATGCAATTTTCAATTTTGATGAAGAATGCCTAAAAGCTTTTAAATTATTAAAAAAAATTTCGCTGTACCAATACATAGTTTCACCAAATTGGGAAAAACCTTTTGAACTTATGTGTGATGCAAGTGATTATGATATTGGAGTTTCACAAAACTGGGAAAAACCTTTTAAATTGATGTGTGATGTGGTGATTATGCTATAGAGCTTAGGACAAAGATATGATAAAATTTTCAAAGTAATTTACTATCCTAGTAAAACTCTTAATGAAACTCAAATTAGTTATACAACAACTGAAAAAGAGTTTTAGCAATAGTATTTGCATTTGATAAATTTAGATCATATTTAATTGGAACTCATTGTATAGTGCATACAAATCATAGTGTTATTAAGTATTTAATGAAAAAGAAGGATGTTAAACCTAGACTTATAAGATGGATTCTTCTTTACAAGAATTTGATTTTGCAATAGTAGATCGAAAGAGGATTGAACATCAAATTGTTGATCATTTGTCCAGGCTTGAATTAGAAAAACCACTCTATTTTGAAAATGAAATTAATGAACATTTTTTAGATGAAAATTTGTTCACTATTAATGAGTGGTGTGTTTTGTGTTATTTCGACATTGTGAACTTCATTGTTAGTGATATTATACCTTATGGAATGACATACCAACAGAAGTAGAAATTTATTTCTGAAGCTAGGACTTATTGTTGGGATGACCCATTTTTATATAAGTAAAGAAATGATCTGATTATTTGAAGATGTGTACCATTAGAAGAAACTTATGAGATTATCCAAAAATGTCATAATTCTGATTTTGGGGGACATTTTAGTGTTGATAAAACAACATACAAAATTTTACAATCTGGATTTTATTGGCCTACAATTTTTAGAGATGTTGATGCTTACATCAAAACTTTTGATAGGTGTCAAAGAGTAGGCAATATTTCTAGAAGAAATGAGATGCCCCTCAATTATATGCTAAAAGTAAAAATATTTGATGTTTGGGGATTAGATTTCCTGGGACCATTTATACCATCTTTCGGAAATTTAGTTTGAGGATTATATTTCATGGGACCATTTATACCATTTTTCAAAAATTTATATATTTTGTTAGCAGTGGACTATGTATCCAAATGGATAGAAGTTGTTGTAAATTTATATTTTCTGTTAGCAGTGGACTATGTATCCAAATGGATAGAAGTTGTTGCTTTACAAAAATTTATATATTCTATTAGCAGTGGACTATGTATCCAAATGGATAGAAGCTGTTGCTTTACCTCGATGTGATGCTCAAAGTGTTGCAAAATTTTTTAAAACAAACATATTTTTAAGATTTGGGATGCTAAGAGTTATCATTACTAATGGGGGAAGTCATTTCAGAAATGCTATAATGGAGAAGTTTTTAAAGGAAAATCATATAAATCATAGAATTGCTACTGCTTATCATCCTCAGACAAGTGGTTTGGCTGAATTATCCAATCGAGAAATTAAAAGAATTATGGAAAAATCTGTGAATCCAACAACAATGGATTGGTCAGTCAAACTTGACTATGCTTTGTGGGCTTATAGGACTACATATAGAACTCATACAGGAATGTCTCTCATATAGGCTAATATTTGGGAGAGCTTGTCACTTACCAATTGAACTTGAGCATAAAGCATATTGGGAAATTAAAGAGTTCAATTATCATTTGAAAGATGCTAGTAAGAAAAATTCTTACAATTAAATGAGCTTAAAGAGATAAGGAATGAATCTTATGAAAGTGCCAAAATTTATAAAGAAAAGATGAAGATGTGGCATGATCAGAAGATTCTTACTAAAAATTTTCAACCAGGGCAACAAGTTTTGCTATATAATTCAAGTTTAAGATTATTTATAGGCAAACTTAAGTCTAGGTGGATGGGCCCATTTATTGTAATGAAAGTTTATCCTAATGGAGTTGTGGATATTAAAGATCCTAAATCTAAGAAAATATTTAAAGTGAATGGACATAGACTGAAACCTTATTATATAGGGGATCAGCAGTAGATTAATGATGAAATGATGTTGGGTCAACCAGAGTAAGCACTGGTTACGTCGGGCTGAGACGTAAAACCAAGCACTTTGTGGGAGGTAACTCATAAGTATCAGTGTGTTTTTATTTTTATTTTTGCTTTATGTGTGATTAAGAAAATTAGGGTAGTATTTTTGAGACTATTATGTGTTAGTATTGATTTTAAAACTTAAATTAGTGATTTGGACATGTTAAAATGAAAATTTTGGACGTTAAGTTGACTTGTTGACCAACCTTTTTCTTTTTGTAAATCGACAATTACAAGAATCTGATGACGCTACTAGAAGATTTAAATTCCAGCAACGGTGCCAAAATCTTGACTGCGACTTTATATATGTGTTTGATTTAATAAAGATGTATAGATATAATATTCAATAATGTCAAAGTCAAATTTGTCACGCAAGTATACGTATCGCTCAAGTAATATAGGGCTCTAATGGAGTCCTAGTTATCGATCCCTGGGAGAAATAGAATACTACATACTAAGATTTAATAAAAAGTAATACTTCAACTACAACGATGGCGTTCAATTTTCTTATCTGTCACTAATAGGCAATTGAAATATGTAGATAATTTGGACAACTAATAAATAACTAATGATAGAAAGTAGGGTTTGATTTGTGATATTCAATATATAAGAAAGCGTCCTTCTCCTTGTCAAGAAATTATAGTGAATGGATAAATTGAATTNTTTTTTTTCTGCAACACTTCTGAATCTCGTTTTAAAACATTGGCACCTTTTCATTTCTGTTAAACTGTTACCGATAATGAAGATCAGTAAAGTTTCTAAAGAAAGTGTCATTTTGAATTACTACATATGGCCGACTTTTTTTGTAAATCGACAAATACAAGAATTTGATGACGTTATTAGAAGATTTAATTTCCAGCAACGGTGTCCAAAAACTTGATCGAGACTTTATAGATGTGTTTGATTTGGTTAAGATGTATAAATATAATATTCAATAATGTTAAAGTCAAATTTATCAACGCATAAATATAATATTCAATAATGTTAAAGTCAAATTTATCAACGCAAGTATACATATCGCTCAAGTAATATAGGGCTCTAATGGAGTCCTAGATATCGATCTCACAGGGAGTGGTTTAGAATTACGGACTAAACCTTAGAAAAGCAAGACTTTAATCACAACAACGAGGTTTAATTTGCTTATCTATTACTAATAGGCAATTGAAATAAATAGATAATTTTAATAACTAATAAATAACTAATGGTATAAAATAGGGTTTAATTGTGATATTCAATACATAAGAAAACATCCTTCTCCTTGTCAAGAAATTATANTATAAAATCAAAGTCATAGAAACTACAACAAGTAAATAACTTATTTCTAATTTCTCCCCAAGAACACTCCTTGAAGTTCCTCTGAGTCTCTTCCTTTCTTTACAGCACACGGAATTCCTTTTCAAAGTAGCAAGGAGGAAGAAATCTCTCACTTTCTCTGCACTCTAACAATCTCCTAAAGAAATCCTCACAATTGTTACACACTAATGGAACCTCTCTAACCTCCAGGATCTCCCCCCTTATTTTTAGGTCAAAATGTTCTTTTAAAGTTGTAGATGAGCTTTCCCAAGAGTTGCCTAAGCATCCCTTCAACTTCTTCTATTTTCTACCAAAATGTTCTTTTAAAGTTGTAGATGAGCTTTCCCAAGAGTTGCCTAAGCATCCCTTCAAAATTTGGCTTTATCCAAAGTTTGAGTAGGCATAACCGTTGATCTCGCCATCGGCGGCCTCGAGGGCACCGTCGGCGGGCTTTTAGAGAATTTTTGTTCTGTAGTCTCGAGAAAATTTTGTCGTCGGAGGCGTCGAGGGCGTCGTCGGTGGCCTAGTTCAAATCTTCACATTTTGGTCCTTTTCGCTCCAAATTTGCTCCTTTTTTGCATCTTTTTGCTCCAATGACCCTAATTCCTTATTCCTGCAACAAAACATCAAAAATATCTTTCTTTAATGTGCAATATCATAAAAAATAGTATAAAATATGTATGAAAATCTCAACATATTTTCCTTTGGTCAAAATCCCCCAAACTTAACTATTTCTTGTCCTCAAGTAATTTTAGTACTTTATAAAAGTTATGATCTAATGCAATAAAGTTTTAATTCAGAAATACGATATGTTTTATTTAAATAAATATTATAGTGAGATTTTCAGAAAAAATTCAAGTAATTGAATTAATTCTATAGCTACCAGATTATTTAGTCATCAAGTTTAAGAGTTCTAGTTTTCTATTTATTTCAAGAATGACTATATGTTGTAATATTAAGTCACTTAAAAAATTCAAAAGATAGGAATTTCATGAGAATTCTACTAGTAAAAGATCTAATTCCATAAATATAAGTTCAGAAATGCATTTAAGTTTTCCCTTTAGGTAAGTCCAGTAAAGCCAATTTTTGATTAGGCATATCCTCAAGCTTCTCCTCACTCCATAATAATAATAATTTTCTTTTTCTTTTTCTTTGGATTGCTTTCAATCCTATATATTTTTCTTTTCTTTTCAGGGATTGTTTTCAATCCTTTATATTTCCTTGTTCAAGTGAGGATTACTATGTTTGGATAGCCTTTAATGATTTTAAAATTCACTTTTCTTTCCCTAAATTTGAAACTCAAAGCATTTCTTTACATTATAAATATTTCATAGTTTTTACATCATTGAGCTCCAATCTTTTCTTCTCAAATGAATTTTCATATCCTTAATACTTCAAAATATAGTCTTCTTTACTTTAAATAGTTAACTATAATCTTATTCTCTTATACTAAATATCTTAAGTTACAAAAATTACTTTTCATTAAAAAAATATTTCTTTAAATATATTATAATATTTAAATACTAACAAAAATATAGTTACAAGAATTAAATTCACTACATGAAATCATATAAATAATTTTTGAAAATATTGAAATAGAGGACATCTAATAGTTAATCATTTTCTTCCCTCCCCCAAACTTAAATTTTTAAATATGAAATAATACAGGTGGAAAGAAAAAATATAAATATAAATCATGCCTCACTATTGTAGGCTTTTTTATTATTTTAAAATTTCCGCAGGCCTTTTCAAATTTTTACTTCACTTGGTTAGTAATATTAGGAGTTTTCTGCACATATAAATCATTAGAGGAATTTCTCGGTAATGAAATTTTGAAATAAGTATAAAATTGAAACATTAAATAAGCACAACATTTCTTATCAAATGCAATACTAAACAATTGAAACTAAACTGCAAAACAAAAATTACATTACAATCCACAATTCTACTCAACATCTATTAAACTAGACATCCATATTTAACTATAACACTAACTTTATAACAATTAAAATCATTTAAGTGCAACGAAATAATAAAAATGAAAGTTCAAATACACAAACATCCATTTTTATTACNGTCTCTAGTCACCTCACTATGGTGATAAGTCGGTAACAGAGTAGAGGAAATGAAATAGTGTCACGCCTTAGAGGTGGCATTCAGCATGGAAGACTCACTATGGTGATAAGTCAGTAACAGAGTAGAGGAAATAAAATAGTGTCACGCTTTAGAGGTGGCATTTAACATGGAAGCATAAAAATTATATTCTCGCTGCTTTATCTTCCACGTTCCTTTCCCATCAGTGAGAAAGTTAATCACATCATTAAGGGGGCCTTCCATCGTACTAAACGATTCATAGTGGCAGTTGTAAGAATCTGGGACTTCATAGAAAGTGTTAATGGGGGCGGCGGTAAATTCCATAGGAAATCCACACACTTGTATGATTCTGTCTTCAAAATAAATCACATTGGCATAGAACTCCTTCACCACATTTGCATCGGCTTTATTGGTGGTGTAACAAAAGTTTTCCCACCTTCTGCTCAACAATAATCTATTCAATTTCTCCTCTCAGACTCTCGAAAACTCGATCTTGCATACATTTTTTTTCCTTTAAGTATTGAAGTAAATCGAGTTTGAGCCATCACATTAACGAAGCATGAATCGTCAAACTCAACTCTTCTCTTTTGATGTGGAGACTTTTTTAATCTAAGAAAATCAAATAAAAATTCCAAAAATTACTTCTAATATGTAAATCATGGCTTCCATTGGTAATTCAAAAAGTTCAACATTAAGATCCATAAATTTCTTCCAAGATTTTCTTCACATTTTCAAATTTTTGGGTTTCCTCAATGTGGAAGAAATACATAGGTAAAAGAACAAATATTTTTAACTTGGAGTGAAGCTCTTTCCTAAAGAAGATCAAATCTGGTGTCAAAAGGCCTTGAAATCGTCTCCCAATTCAATATTTACCAAGCCCTAATTCAAAGATGGTGTTTTTAGGAGGAAGGGGATGATGAATAGTGGCGGTTGACCGGTCAAAATCACAGTTTAATAGGTATTTTCATGATCTCGCTGGAGGTGGGGTTGATGGCACCGTCGGCGCGCTCTATTATGTTTTTGAACCTAAGTCTCGAGAAATTCTCGCCATTGGCGGCGTCGAGGACGCCGTCGGCGGGCTCTATTGATTATGTTCAAATTCTGTATTTTTGCGATTTTGATCAATTCTAAGCCTAAACGATATCTGTTTAATCTTTATAAACATAATTTTAAATAGTTAAATGATGAACTTAACACATACAAACTTTCACAAAGCATAACATCACATTTATATATAAATTCCAAGGGGTACAATAAATGNCTTCCGAGGAACATTATCAGCCACTTCCATTGCCGAGAGTTCCACCCCGTGTTCCTCAGCATCCCCAATATGAACTGGTTCTTGGATTGTAAAAATGTCAAAAGTATCTAGTACTTCTATTATTTTTGGTTGTTCTACTTCCGAATGAGGCTTTATTTACTCGGCACTAGCCTCTAAGGAATAGTGTATTTTTTTATTAAATAATATAATTTGGTCTTGGGAAGTTCGTCAACTTCCTTTATTGATACATCTTTCTCACTCTCTATTATAGTGAATGGGGTAATTATTTTCCTCTTGGTTCTAAAGCCTCTAGCCTTCACCCTTCGAGTTAAGCTACTCCCTTGGGCTTCGGGTAACCCTTTTTTTGTAGATTCCCCTTCACCGTTATTTATTTTCTTGTATTTCTTTGATCTCGGTCTTCAGCTATTCCAATGTGTAATCTATATTATTTAGTCTCATAATTACAGATTCTTTAAATTAAAAAAGAAATTTTTGTTGCTCCCTTAGAATTTGGAAGATATCATCTGATCCCACATGATTGTCTGAAAATATTTGTGAATTGGACTTACCCACGCACTATCTGAAAGAGGATATATAATTTCAGTGTCTAACCATTTGAAAATTTCCTTCTTAACTACTTCTTTCATCATAGGATTTAATCTCCTTTGTGGATCAACTCTTGGTTTATATTGTTCATCTAATATAATTCTGTGCATACAGATCGAAGTACTAATTCCCTTAATGTCAGCTAAGGTCCAACCAAAAGCTTTCTTATATCTTTTCAATGTATCTAACAGTCTTTGCTCTTGCAAATCATTTAATTCT
>JXCR01130315.1:68994-112421 GCA_002079205.1 Phalaenopsis hybrid cultivar
CGTCGGCGGCGTCGAGGGCGTCGTCGGTGGCCTAGTTCAAATCTTCACATTTTGGTCCTTTTCGCTCCAAATTTGCTCCTTTTTTGCATCTTTTTGCTCCAATGACCCTAATTCCTTATTCCTGCAACAAAACATCAAAAATATCTTTCTTTAATGTGCAATATCATAAAAAATAGTATAAAATATGTATGAAAATCTCAACATATTTTCCTTTGGTCAAAATCCCCCAAACTTAACTATTTCTTGTCCTCAAGTAATTTTAGTACTTTATAAAAGTTATGATCTAATGCAATAAAGTTTTAATTCAGAAATACGATATGTTTTATTTAAATAAATATTATAGTGAGATTTTCAGAAAAAATTCAAGTAATTGAATTAATTCTATAGCTACCAGATTATTTAGTCATCAAGTTTAAGAGTTCTAGTTTTCTATTTATTTCAAGAATGACTATATGTTGTAATATTAAGTCACTTAAAAAATTCAAAAGATAGGAATTTCATGAGAATTCTACTAGTAAAAGATCTAATTCCATAAATATAAGTTCAGAAATGCATTTAAGTTTTCCCTTTAGGTAAGTCCAGTAAAGCCAATTTTTGATTAGGCATATCCTCAAGCTTCTCCTCACTCCATAATAATAATAATTTTCTTTTTCTTTTTCTTTGGATTGCTTTCAATCCTATATATTTTTCTTTTCTTTTCAGGGATTGTTTTCAATCCTTTATTTTTCTTTTTTTCAAGTGAGGATTACTATATCTGGATAACCTTTAATGATTTTGAACTTCACTTTTATTTCCTTGTTCAAGTGAGGATTACTATGTTTGGATAGCCTTTAATGATTTTAAAATTCACTTTTCTTTCCCTAAATTTGAAACTCAAAGCATTTCTTTACATTATAAATATTTCATAGTTTTTACATCATTGAGCTCCAATCTTTTCTTCTCAAATGAATTTTCATATCCTTAATACTTCAAAATATAGTCTTCTTTACTTTAAATAGTTAACTATAATCTTATTCTCTTATACTAAATATCTTAAGTTACAATATTATTTTTTATTGCAAAAATATTTCTTTAAATCTACCATAATATTTAAATAGTTACAAAAAATATAGTTAGCTGTAAATTTCGTTATAAAAATATTTCTTTAAATCTACCATAATAATTAAATAGATACAAAAATATAGTTACCTGAATATAAAAAAATATTTCTTTAAATATATTATAATATTTAAATACTAACAAAAATATAGTTACAAGAATTAAATTCACTACATGAAATCATATAAATAATTTTTGAAAATATTGAAATAGAGGACATTAATCTTTTTCTTCCCTCTCCCAAACTTAAATTTTTTAAATATGAAATAATACATGTGGAAAGAAAAACTATAAATATAAATCATACCTCAATTAAATTTACTACATGAAATCATATAAATAATTTTTGAAAATATTGAAATAGAGGACATCTAATAGTTAATATATTTTCTTCCCTCCCCCAAACTTAAATTTTTAAATATGAAATAATACAGGTGGAAAGAAAAAATATAAATATAAATCATGCCTCACTATTGTAGGCTTTTTTATTATTTTAAAATTTCCGCAGGCCTTTTCAAATTTTTACTTCACTTGGTTAGTAATATTAGGAGTTTTCTGCACATATAAATCATTAGAGGAATTTCTCGGTAATGAAATTTTGAAATAAGTATAAAATTGAAACATTAAATAAGCACAACATTTCTTATCAAATGCAATACTAAACAATTGAAACTAAACTGCAAAACAAAAATTACATTACAATCCACAATTCTACTCAACATCTATTAAACTAGACATCCATATTTAACTATAACACTAACTTTATAACAATTAAAATCATTTAAGTGCAACGAAATAATAAAAATGAAAGTTCAAATACACAAACATCCATTTTTATTACAAAAAGATTACATAAAATAAAAAAATACAAACATAAGTACATCAAATTCATTTTACATCAAAATCCCAAGCTATATCTTCATCGCCTTGATCAGTAGGTGGATTGGGTTGATACTGAGTATATTGGGGGCATTCAAGAAATATAACATCAGGCTCTCCTCTGTAGTGTCGGGTCTGTGCTTCATAATAGACTATCTCAAAATTTGAATGCCTCTACAAGTACTCACTATCATAATCATGACGGCGTTCTATACCTCCAATCCTTTCACTTATCAATTCTATGCTCTTCCGTTGTAAGGCCAACTCATTCATCAAATCAAAGAGGGTAGGGGAACTAGAAGGTGAAAGGACATAACTTGTAGAGGGGACATCTCTACTAGTAGAAGGTTCTTGACTTCTACTCCCAGTTCTCCATTTCTCATTGGATTCATAGGTATTTAGATTAGTCTTACTAACGGGTTTCATAGGATAAACCCATTCTTCATCTCCAAATTCTACTCCAAAAAGTTTATAAATTGGATAAGTCAAGGATGTCCTAGACCTCCACTAGTCTCACTCCTTGTTGTAGTCAATATATTCTTAAGAATTATTCTCCCCACATTTATAGTTCTACTATTCTGAATACAGAAATTCAGAATAGCTCTATCTCTAGTTACCTCACTATGGTGATATGTCGGTAACAGAGTAGAGGAAATGAGATAGTGTCATGCCTTAGAGGTGGCATTCAGCATGGAAGCAGAAAAATTTAACCATTCTCACTATTTTATCTTTCATATTCCCTTCCCATCAGTGAGAAAGTTGATCACATCATTGAGGGGGCCTTCCATTGTACTAAAGGATTCATAGTNTCCAAGAACACTCCTCAAAGTTCCTTTGAATCTCTTCCTTTCTTTATTGCACACAGAATTCCTCTTCGAAGTAGCAAGGAGGAAGAAATCTCTCACTTTACCTCCACTCTTACAATCTCTNATTCTCTCCAAGAACACTCCTCGAAGTTCCTCTAAATCTTTTCCTTTCTTTACAGCACACAGAATTCTTCTTCAATGTAGCAAGGAGGAAGAAATCTCTCACTTTCCCTCCACTCTTACAATCTCTCGAGATATTCCTCACAATTGTTACACTCTATTAGAAATTATATACACTAATGGTAACCTCCAAGGCGTTTAGCACTCTTCTATTTTCGGCCAAAATGTTCTTTTAAAGTTGTGGATGAGCTTTCCCAAGAGTTTCCTAAGCNTCTTTATTTACAACATACAGAATTCTTCTTCGAAGCAGCAAGGAGGAAGGAATCTCTCACTTTTCCTCCACTCTTACAATCTTTCGAAGAATTCCTCACAATTTTTACACACTATTAAAACCTTTCTAACCTCTAGGAACTCTCTCTAGCACTTCTTCTTTTTTCAATTTTTGGCCAAAACATTCTTTTAAAGTTGTGGATGAGCTTTCCCAAGAGTTGCCTAAGCATCCCTTCAAAATTTGGCCTTATCCAAATCCTGATTAGGCATAACCGCCGACGTCGCCGTGGGCGGCCTCGACGGCGCCGTCGATGGACCTTCTTAATGAATTAATTCTGGAGTCTCGGGAAAATCTCTCTGTCGGCGGGGTCAATGGTGCCGTCGGTGCCCTAGTTCAATTCTGCACATTTTGGACCTTTTCGCTCCTTTTTGCATCTTTTTACTCCAATGACCCTAATTCATCATTCCTGCAACAAAACATCAAAAATACCTTTCTTTAAAGTGCAATATCATCAAAAATAGTATAAAATAGGTATGAAAATCTCAACATATTTTCCTCTGGTCAAAATCCCCCAAACTTAACTATTACTTGTCCCCAAGTAATTTTAGTACTATATATAAGTTATGATCCACTGTAGTAAAGCTTTAATTCAAAAATACTGTAAGTTTGATTTAAATAAATATCATAGTGAGATTTTCAGAAAAAATTCAAGTAATTGAATTAACNAAGTATAAAATAGGTATGAAAATCTCAACATATTTTTCTCTGGTCAAAATCCCCCAAATTTAACTATTACTTGTCCCCAAGTAATTTTAGTACTATATATAAGTTATGATCCACTGTAGCAAAGTTTTAATTCAAAAATACTATAAGTTTGATTTAAATAAATATCATAGTGAGATTTTCAGAAAAAATTCAAGTAATTGAATTAACTCTATAGCCACAAGATTATCTAGTCATCAAGTTTAAGAGTTCTAGTCTTCTATTCATTTCAAGAATGACTATATGTTGCAATATTAAGTCACTTAGAATATTCAAAAGATAGGAACTTCATGAGAACTCTACTAGTAAAAGATCTATTNATCTTCATCTCCTTGATCAATAGGTGGATTGGGTTGATACTGAGTATATCGGGGGCACTCAAGAAATGTAACATCAGGCTCACCTCTGTAGTGTCGGGCCTGAGCTTCATAATAAGCTACCTCAAAATTTGAATGCTTCTGCAGGTACTCACTATCATAATTGTGTCGGCTTTCTAAACCTCCAATCCTTTTACTTATCAATTCTATGCTCTTCCGTTGCAAGGTTAACTCATTCATTAAATCAGAGAGGATAGGGGAACTAGAGGGTGAAAGATCATAACTTGTAGAGAGGACATCTCTACTAGTAGAAGGTTCTTGACTTCTACTCCCAGTTCTCCATTTCTCATGGGATTCATAAGTTTTTAGATTAGTCTTACTAATGGGTTTCATAGGATAAAGCCATTCTCCATCTCCAAATTCTACTCCAGAAAGTTTGCAAATTGCATAAATAAGTCCAGAATGTCCTAGACCTCCACTATTCTCACTCCTCGCTGCAGTCAATATATTCTTAAGAATTATTCTCCCCACATTTATAGTTCTACTATTCTGAATACAGAAATTCAGAATAGCTCTATCTCTAGTTACCTCACTATGGTGTTAGGTCGGTAACATAATACAAGAAATGAAATAGTGTCATGCCTTAGAGGTGGCATTCAGCATGGAAGCATAAAAATTTACCCATTCTCGCTGTTTTATCTTCCATGTTCCTTTCTCATCAGTGAGAAAGTTGATCACATCATTGAGGGGGCCTTCAGTACTAAAGGATTCATATTATATAAGAGTCTGGGACTTTGTAAAAAGTGTTGATGCGGGCAGCGGTAAACTCAACAGGGAAATAATAGTCTGGGACTTCGTAAAAAGTGTTGATGCGGGCAGAAGTAAATTCAATATTGAATCTATGCACTTGAACGATTCTGTCATCAGAATAAATCACATTAGCGTAGAACTCCTTCACAACATTTGCATCAGNGTGCAGCTATAGGAGTTTGAGATTTCATAAAAAGTGTTGATGTGGGTGGCAGTAAACTCAACAGGGAATCCATTCACTTGAACGATTCCATCCTCAGAATAAATCACATTGGCGTAAAATCCTTCAAAACATTTGCATCTGCTTTATTGGTGGTGTAACAAAAGTTTTTCCACCTCCGCTCTGCAATAACTCGTTCAATTTCTCCTCCCAGACTTTCAATAACTCGATCTTGTATGCACTTCTTTCCTTTAAATATGGAAGTAAATTTTGTCTGAGCCATCGCATTGACGAAGCGAGACTCGTCATCATGAAGCCATTTCAATCTAATCAAATTATAGAAAATATCCAAAAATTACTTCAAATATGTAAATCATGGCTTTCAATAGTAATTCTAAGAGTTCAACAATAAGATCCTTGAATTTCTTCCCAAATTTTCTTCACATTCCCAAATTTTTTGGATATTCTCAAAGTGGGAGAAATTCATGGTGAAAATCAATTATTTTTAGCTTGGTGTGAAGCTCTTGCCTAAAGATGATCAAATCTGGTGTCAAAAAGCCTTGAAATTGCCTCCCAATCCAGGATCTTTCAAGCCCTAAGTCAAAAATGGCATTTTTATGAGGAAGGGGATAATGAATGGTGGTGGTTGACTAGTTAAAATCGCGGTTAAAGGTGTTTTTCATGAGCTCGCCATCGGCGGGGTTGATGGTGTCGTTGGCACGCTCAATTGGAATTTAAATCCTAAGTCTCTGGAAAATCCAGCCGTCGGCGGCGTCGAGGGTGTCGTGGGTGGGCTCTATTGATTTTGGTCAAATTCTGGATTTTTGTGATTTCGATCAATTCCAAGCCTAAACAACATCCGTTTAATCATTATAGACATATTTTAAATAACTAAATGATGTACTTAGCACATACAAACTCTCACAACACAAAACGTCACATTTATATATAAATTCCAAGGGGTACAATGTACATTACATAACACACCTAAGTTTGGTATTTTCTCAACCTCAATACATTAATTCAGTGTCGAAATCCAAGCCACAACACTCAAAACGCTGAAAACAAAACATTATATGCTTAGTCTCAACTATACAGAGATCTAGAAGCATAATTCTAAAGCAAACTAAATATAAAGTTCAAATCAAAATACATAGATAGACATATAAGTAGTAATATAAATCTACTAATCCTCAGACTTGGTACTCGATTCTCCTCTGAGATCACCCATTTATTGCACATGAACGAAGAGGTTGTAGAAGGTCATTCTTCTCTGAGATCACCTAATGATTGCACATGAAGGAAGAGGTTGTAGAAGGGTCAAAAAGGAAATTCTTCAGTAGAATCCTCCTCTATCATTTTCATCCTCCTCATCAATCGTATCAAACTATCTTCTAAATTTCCAAAATGTTTGAAATGCTCTTTCATCCTTCAGTCCAGATGATCGAAGAAATCAGAGATATTATTAATTGCATTCATGACACTTTGTATCTCATTTTCCAATTTCTTGATTCGGCGCAGAATCACCCAAGACTTATCAGGGACTAAGGGTGGAACTGGCAGTGAATTCTGAGATGATTGATCAACTATCATGGCCATGTCATTTTTATCCTCAAATGTTTGGAATCTTTCAGTTGGATCCAAAGGCTTCCAAGGCAGCAGTACTTTTTCCCAATTCTCATAGGACACTTGGAATTGACTGCAAAGTGAGAAAATTGTGGTGGGGTGTCCAAGCCCATAAGTTGATCCATGAACAATCAGGCCCAAAACCGACTTCACAATTATTAGACTCAACGTCGATCGGCAGTCCCCTTTGGATGCAGTAATTCAAATGGCACATTCTTTAGAAACTTTACCAATCTTCATTGTCGCTAACAGTTTCGCAGAAATGAAAAAGTGCCAATGTTTAGAAACAAGATTCAAGAATGTTACAGAAAAACTAACATACCCGTTTTCTCTTATTTCCCAATCGTCAGTTTCGTCCGTTAAATACTGTTAAATCTCATTCATCTTGTTTCTCGTTGGGACAAAATTGGAATAGTGGCTGACAGGAACATTTTTTATCATATATAATTTGTTGATCCCTGCAGGAGTGAAAGTGATCCATCTTCCTCGCACATAAACAACTCCTTGGTTGATTCCATGTAAATTTGTATAAAACTCTCTTACCACTGGAACCACCACTGTGGCAGTAGTGTAGCACAGCACTTCCCATCTTTGCCGCATTATTATTTCTTCAATATCCGTCGTGGGAATATTCAATCCTCGTTCTTTGATTAATCTTTTCTTCGTCGGCAACTTGTTGAAGATTCGTTGCGCTTTCGCACTAATAAACTTTCGTCGATTGAAAACTCGCTTTTTGGGATTATCGGGGGAATTGGACGCCATGGAAATGGAATTGGTAGAGTTTCAATTCATGTTTGGAGGGAAAATATGAACTAAAATTCAAATTTTAGAGTTTAAAAAGACAATTCCCGCCCAAAAACTGTCAAAAACCGCCATTCGAACATAAGAAACCGTCATCTTACCGGTCTCACCGTCGGCGGGGTCGAGGGTGTCGTTGGTGCACTTCTGTATTAAGTTTGTCTGGACTCTCGGGAAAATCCCGCGTTGGTGCCCAAGGCAAAATTTTCACAGTTTCACTCTGGTATGAATACGTTCCAATTTTTCTTGATGGATCCAATTATTAAGATGTTTCAAGTGTAAATAATAATAGTAGAGCTTAATACTACCATAAACTAGCGATAATCTCAAATAAAAACTATTATAATTACTATAAAAATNTGTTTAAAAAGATTATTCCAGCCCAAAAAACGTAAAAAACTGCCAATCGAACACAAGAATTCGTCATCTCACCGGTCTCACCGTCGGCGGCCTCGAGGGCGCCGTCGGTGCGCTTCTGTATTAATTTTGTTCTGTATTAATCTCGGGAAAAATCCACCGTCAGCAGCGTCGAGGGCGCCGGCAAAATTTTTAAGTTTTGCTCTGGTCCGAATGCGTTCCAATTTTTCTTCATGAATCCAATTTTTAAGATGTTTCCAGGGTAAATAAGAATAGTAGAGCTTAATACTACCATAAACTAGCGATAATCTCAAATAAAAACTACTATAATTACTTTAAAAATAAAGATAAGTATGGGTTGCCTCCCATAAAGCGCTTGGTTTAACGTCGTCAGCCCGACCTATTCAGGTGTTATTTAGGTTGACTGATCATTAAAACCTCTTTAATATTTCGTCTTTTACCCTCATAATATATTTTTAATCTATTTCCATTTACTTTAAATCTATTTCCCATTTTCTGTTCTTCAATTTCAACAGTTTCGTAAGTATAAACTTGAGTCACAGTAAATGACCCTAACCAACGAGACTTCAATNATTACCCTCATAATATGGTTTTAATCTATGATCATTTACTTTAAATCTATTACCAGTTTTCTGTTCTTCAATTTCAATAGCTCCGTAAGTATCAACTTGAGTCACAATAAATGGCCTAAACTAACGAGACTTTAATTTCCCAGAAAATAATTTCAACCTAGTGTTGTAAAGTAAAACTTCTTGTCCTGGTTCCGATCATTCCATAACTTTAACTTTTCTTTATAAATTTTGTCGTTATCATAAGACTCATTTCTTAATTCTTCCAACTCATTTAATTGTAACAATCTCTTTTACCAGCATCTTTCAAATTATAATTGAATTCTTTAATCGCCCAATATGCCTTATGCTCCAATTTCTCACCAGCATCTTTCAAATTATAATTAAATTCTTTAATCACCCAATATGCTTTATGCTCCAACTCTCACCAGCATCTTTCAAATTATAATTGAATTCTTTAATCACCCAATATGCTTTATGCTCCAATTGCATCTTTCAAATTATAATTGAATTCTTTAATCGCCCAATATGCTTTATGCTCCAATTCTTACAAGCATCTTTCAAATTATAATTGAATTCTTTAATCGCCCAATTTTGTAAGTGACAAGTCTTTCCAAAAATCAGTCAGTAAGAAGTCATTCCAATAGGATTTTTATAAGCAGTCCTGTAAGCCCATAATGCAATATCCAATCTATTGGACCAATCTATTCTACCAGGGTTTACAGTCTTTTCAAGTATTTGTTTAATCTCTCTATTAGAAACTTTAGCAAACCCACTGGTTTGAAGGTGATAAGTTGTAGAGATTTTGTGAATATTATTAAAATTTTCTGTCAATCTCTGAATATATTTATTCCTAAAATGGGATCCTTCGTCAGTGATAATCATTCTTGGCATTNTAAAATGTCTTTCTGGTCTAGGGATAACTCATATAAAAATTTCAAGTGATTAGGACTTGTCTTGATCATCTTTTGGAATTTTCCTTAAAAATGCANGGATTATCATCTTATGCGATACAACGCGATGCGTGGCAGCTGACTCAGAAGGCGGCGCCAAATAAGAGCGCGTCGCGTGGCTTTTCAACGGATCTGAGGATCCAGTCAGCCCGCGTTTGAATAAATAAATATGGGTATTTAATAAATTCAAAAAATAGCCCCTAAACTTTAAAAATCCATATCTATGCATAGAAAATTCATAAAAATAAAATAAAAATACTCTCTTGCTCAGTGAACAGAGGAGAACCATGTGGAATTATTAATAAAAATAAAATAAAAATACCCTCTTGCTCAGTGAACAGAGGAGATTCATGTGGAATTATTTTCCTATAATTTGATGCATAAATTATTTTTTAAAAATAAATTAGAGTTAGGGGTTTTTCAATTCTCCATTCATATGGAACAATACCTTAACACCAATTTTTTATATGTTGTAGCTTCTGTCTAGGTGAACAATTTGAGCATTTTTTCAAAGACATAGGAGATCTCCAAACAAAGATCTTAATTTTCTAAGTTCTTAAGTATTTTCTGTTCAAATAATTATAGAAAATTGCATATACTTTAGAAAATTCTACAAATATTCATAGAGTTTCCTATGGCCAGGGTAGTCTTAGGAAATAATTTTATAATTTTTAAAAATTAAAACATCATTATTTCAAGCAAACCCCAATTTGCTTAAAATATTTAATTTGGAGAATATAAAGATCAAAATCATTTGACTTTGTTCTCCACTGTGACTAATAAGTCATAGAATTTACCATAAAAATTTCAAAGGATTTGGTGATCATTTAATATTTTTAAATGGTTTTTAAAGATCATTATTAAAATTAACACTTAAGTGATTTTTAAAAATCAAAATATAACTCAAAAAATTNTCGGTGCATTGCATAATCCAAAAGGCATTCTTCTAAAAGTAAATGTTCTAAAATGACTAGTAAATGTTGTCTTTTCTTGACCCTCAGGAGTAATAGGAATTTGATGGTAACCGGTATATCCATCTAAAAAGCAAAAATATTTGTGCCCAACAAGTTTATCCACTATTTGATCTAAAAAGGGTAAAGGGAAGTGATCTTTCCTGGTGGCAGTGTTTAATTTTCTATAATCAATGCAAATACTCTACCCAGTAACTTGTCTGATAGGTATTAATTCATTGTTTTCTTTTGTTTCAACAGTCACTCCTCCTTTCTTAGGAACACAATGAATAAGACTTACCTACGCACTAACTGAAATAGGATATATAATTTCAGTGTCTAACCATTTCAAAATTTCCTTTTTAACTACTTTTATTACCAGATTCAATCTCCTTCGTGGATCAACTCTTAGTTTATATTGTTCATCTATTATAATTCTGTGCATACAGATTGAAGGACTGATTCCCTTAAAATCAGCTAAGGTCCAATCAAAAGCTTTCTTATATATTTTTAATTGTCTAACAGTCTTTGCTCTTACAGTTCTTTTAATTCTTAAGATATAATAACAGGTAATGTAGATGAGTCTCCCAAAAGCACATACTTCAAGTGGTTAGGTAATGTTTTCAACTCAAGTTCAGGTGGTTTTATAATTGATGAAGCATTTTCTGTAATATCCAACATCTAAAATCTTTTCTGAACATACTCTAATTCTTCATTTTCTAATTTATCCAGAATAATTTCATCATTCTCTTCAATTTGTTCTTCAAAATGATCTTCTTTTTCAACATACTTTGTATCTTCAAAATGCTCTTTAAAATGTTTGTTCAGTAGATGTTCAATAATTTCCATGCAAAAATCACTCATTATCTCTTTCAACAGCAGGGTATTTTATAGATTTCGCAATGTTAAAAGTCACTTCTGGATTATTTACTCTCATAGTTAATTCTCCTTTTTGAACATCTATCATATCTTTTCTAGTAGCTAAAAATGGTCTCCCNTAGACCGCACGTATAAATCACAAATTTTTTTTTCACAAAAAATTTCTAAAAATCAGCAAGAATGCAGTTCCCTAAACATAATTGTGGTGATAGTTTGAAACTCAAAACACACAGAATGTTGTCCCAAATAGAACCTAAATCGGTCAGTGATTCTTCCCAAATCATAAACTTCTAGACCGCACGTATACAAGCAGAAATCGGCATGCAGCTTAACAAATCACAAACCTATTCAAATTAGTAACTCGGTCCACACAAAATAGCAAGAAATGTTCACCATATCGGATGAAAGGAATCAAAAGAAACTACAAAGATGCATTGGAAAAACCTTAAGGAAGGAGAACGGTGAGTATACAGGATTCCAACGCTGAATTAGTGTTGTAACTCTCGTCTTCCTGTGTGTATAGAACCCGGGAGACGCTGCGGTCGAAGCCTGATTTCTGATCTACGGAAGGCTTACCGGAAGCCTGATTAAACGACAATGGTTAGGCTGATTGTCTTCTACCACCGCTTGTCCGGAGGAGTCGGATCATTCCTTAAAATATATGATTTTTTTAATTTCGTGAGTCCGTTTTTTGCACTTTAAGGCCAATTGTAAAATACTATTATTTATATTAAAATATTATTTAAATATACTTAACATATTTTTATTCTATTTTAAATTAATAATTTTATCTGATTATAAATCTTTATAGACTTATACTCAATTAATTCTTTAAAAATACTACTAATTAATTAATTNCATCATGAATGAATATTTTTTGTTGTTGCAATGTCAGCAGAGGTGGCAAATTATCACTTACGATATAGTTAACAATATCAACCCATGGTATTTTCCACTCATTAATATTATAAATTTGTTCATCAGGGAAACTATCTTTAATTTCATTATCAGTGTAAGATAATTCATGAGTTTCTAATCTCAATAAATGATTAGCAATTTGATTATCATTTCCCTTTCTATCAATAACCACAAGATCAAATTCTTGCATCAATAGTATCCATTAATCAACCTTGGTTTAGCATCCTTCTTTTGCATAAGATTTTTAATAGCAGAGTGATCAGTACGCACAATACATTTAGCTCCAATTAAATAAGATCTAAATTTTTTTAAAGCAAATACAATTGTCAGTATCTCTTTTTCAGTAATAGTATAGTTAATTTGTGCATCGTTAAGAGTTTTACTAGCATAGTATATCACTTTAAAAATCTTTTTGTACCTTTGTCCAAGAACAGCTCCAATAGCATAATCACTAGCATCACACATCAGTTCAAATGGTTTCTCTCAGTTAGGTAAAACTATAATAGGGGTTGTGATTAATTTTTCCTTTAAAATTTCATACCTTTGTCCAAGAACAGCTCCAATAGCATAATCACTAACATCACACATCAGTTCAATGTTTTTCCCAGTTATGTGAAACTATAATAGGGGCTGTGATTAATTTTTTCTTTAATTACTCAAAGGCTTTAGTTAGGTGAAACTATAATAGGGGTTGTGATTAATTTTTCCTTTAATAACTCAAAGGCATCAAGGACTGCTCCAATAGCATAATCACTAGCATCACACATCAGTTCAAATGGTTTCTCCCAGTTAGGTAAAACTACAATAACATAATCACTAGCATCGCACATCAGTTCAAATGGTTTCTCCCAGTTAGGTGAAACTATAATAAAGGACTGTAATTAATTTTTCTTTTAATAATTCAAAGGAATTTAAACAGCTTTCAGTAAATTCAAATTTCTTGTCCTTTTCTAAAAGTTGGCATAGTGTTTAGTAGCTTTTGAGAAATCTTTAATAAAATGCGTGTAAAAACCAACATGTCCAAGAAAACTCCTAACTTCTCTTACATTAATGCCCTAACACAATTAGATATGACTTGCATTTTTGCAGGGTCTGCTTCTATACCATCTTCCAAAAATTTATGCCCTAACACAATTCCTTCTGCAACCATAAATTGATATTTCTCCCAATTTAGAACTAAATTAGTTCTTTCACATAACTCCAAAACTTTTTCAAGGTAATTTAAGCATGTGCAAATGATGCTCCAAATACAGAGAAATCATCCATAAATACTTCCAATTCATCATCAATTAAGCTACTAAATATGGACATCATACATCTCTGGAATGTTGCAGGTGCATTACATAATCTGAAAGGCATTCTTCTTAAAGCAAAAGTTCCAAAAGGACTAGTAAATGTTGTCTTTTCTTGATCTTCAGGAGCAGTAGGAATTTTATGGTAACCAGTATATCCATCTAAAAAGCAAAAATATTTGTGCCCAACAAGTCTATCCACTATGTGATCTAAAAAGGGTAAAGGGAAGTGGATCTCTCCTGGTGGCAGTGTTTAATTTTCTATAATCAATGCAAATACGCCACCCAGTAACTTGTTGATAGGTATTAATTCATTATTTTCATTTGTTTCAACAGTCACTCCTCCTTTCTTAGGAACACAATGAATAGGACTTACCCACGCACTATCTGAAATAGGATATATAATTCCAGTGTCTAACCATTTCAAAATTTCCTTTTTTACTACTTTTGTTATCGGATTCAATCTCCTTTGTCGATCAACTCTTGGTTTATATTGTTCATCTAATATAATTCTGTGCATAAAGATTAAAGGACTGATTACCTTACTATCTGCTAAGGTCCAACCAAAATCTTTCTTATATCTTCTTAATGTGTCTAACAATCTTTGCTCTTGCAGTTCTTTGAATTCTGAAGATATAATAACAGGTAATGTAGATGAGTCTCCCAAAAACACATACTTTAAATTGTTAGGTAATGTTTTCAACTCAAGTTCAGGTGGTTTTATAATTGATGGAAAGAGACTTTTATCAACATTTTCTGTAATATCCAACATCTCAAATCTTTCTTGAACATAATCTAATTCTTCCTTTTCTAATTCATCCAAAATAATTTCATCATTCTCTTCAATTTGTTCCTCAAGATGCTCGTCTTTTTCAACATACCTTTGATCTTCAAAATGTTCTTTAAAATGTTCATCTTTTTCAACATACTTTTGATCTTCAAAATGTTCTTTAAAATGTTCATTCAGTAGATGTTCAATAATTTCCATGCAAAAACACTCATTATCTCTTTCAACAGCAGGGTATTTCATAAATTTCACAATGTTAAAAGTTACTTCTTGATCATTTACCCGCATAGTTAATTCTCCTTTTTGAACATCTATCATAGCATTTCCAGTAGCTAAAAATGGTCTCCCTAAAATGATAGGTACTTCTTTATCTTCCTCCATGTCTAAAATAAAGAAATCCACAGGAAAGATAAATTTGTCCACGTTTACTAACACATCTTCTATAACTCCCTTAGGATATGTAACTGAACGATCCGCCAACTGTAGAGTTACAGAAGTAGGTGAGACTTCTCCTAATCCTAATCTTTTGAAAATTGAAAGAGGTATAAGATTAATGCTGGCACCCAAGTCACATAAAGCTCTTCCATAAAATTTTTCACCGATAGCACATGGTATAGTGAAGCTTCCAGGATCTTTTAATTTTTCAAGAAGCTTTTTTTGAATAATTGCACTACACTCTTCGTTAAGTGCAACAGTCAGGATCTTTTAATTTTTCAGGAAGCTTTTTCGGAATAATTGCACTACACTCTTCGCTAAGTCCTAAATCACATAAAGCTCTTCCATAGAATTTTTCACCGATAGCACACGATATAGTGAAACTACCAAGATCTCTTAATTTTTCAGGAAGCATTTTTTGAATAATTGCACTACACTCTTTGCTAAGTGTAACCGTTTCATTGTCCGTGAACTTCCTTTTCTTGTTCAGAATATCTTCCTTAAATTTCACATAATTGGGCATCTGCTCTAAAGCTTCTACGAAAGGAATGTTCACCGTTAACTTCTTAAGAATTTTTAAAAATTTGGAAAATTGTTTATTCTGTTTGTGTTGCCTCAACCTTTGAGGAAACGGTGGTGGAGGTTTATTCTTAGTAATTTTCATTGGTGTAAGTGGTTACTCTGAATCTGGGTACTCATGATCCTTTTATTTTTTTGTGTCCACTTTCTCTTTTTCATTTTCTATTTCTTTTTGCACTCTTATCTCTAATTCTTTTCCACTTTGTAACTGAATGGCCTTGATTTGTTCTTTTCCTTGATCTTTAGGATTTGGTTCCACAGTACTTGAAAAAGTTCCTAATGTTCGGTCACTAAGCGCAGTAACACTATGCCCTAATTGGTTTTCAATATTCCTAATAGCAGTTCCTTGATGTTGTAATTGATTTTCTTGAATCTGTAATTACTTTCCTTGATTCTGTAATTGTTGACCCATGTTTAATATTAGCTCTTCCATAGATAACTTCTTTCCTTAATTTGAGTGCACTGTTAAATCTTGAAGGATAAGAAGGTCTATAGTTAACATTTCCTTGGTTGGATGAATTTCGTGCTAAATCCTGGAGGATAAGAAGGTCTATAGTTAACATTTCCCTGATTGAATGAATTTCCTAATGGGTTTACTGAGTTGTTCGCCCATTATTGATTTATAGAAGAATTGTTATTCCAATTGAAATTTGGATGATTCTTCCAACCTGGGTTATAATAGTTATAATATGGGTTGTTGGGTCTATTAATAGCATTTAAGGTCTCATACAAATGTTGCACTTCCACAAATTGCCCAGATGAATTTTCTTCCATCATAGGAGGTGTTGAAGAATAATTCATCCCCATAATGATCTAAATTCTTTGATATTGCAACAATCTGCGAAGCAAACATAGATATTGCATTAGAATCATGGATACTTTTGATATTGCAGCAATCTGCAAAGCTAACATAGATATTGCAGCAGAATCATGGATACTAGCTAACAGTAATTTGTGAAGCTAACATAGATATTGCATCAGAATCATGGATACTAGCTACTCTTTTAGTAGCAATCTGTGAAGCTAACGTAGATATTGCATCAGAATCATGGATACTAGCTACTCTTTTAGAAACATAGATATTGCATCAGAATCATGGATACTAACTACTCTTTTAGGATTTACCCGTTCAGACACAATGATCTAATTTCTTTGATATTGCAGCAATCTGCGAAGCTAACATAGATATTGCATCAGAATGATATTAGATATTCTTTTAGGATTTACCCGCTCGGAGGGCCATTGAAAATTGTTGGTAGCCATCTCTTCTATTAATGAATAAGCCTCATCAAAAGGTTTTGACATTAAAGAACCACCAGCCGCAGCATTTATAATTGATCTAAGAGATCCCACTAATATATTATAACAGTTTGAATTATTAACCAATCTAGTAACGAATGGTGAGGACACTTCCTAAGAAGATCTTTAAATATCTCCCAACATTCATATATTGACTCTCCATCAATCTGACAAAACGAAGTTATGTCATTTCTTAGTTTAGCAATTTTGGATGGAACGAAATATTTGGATATAAATTTTTGTGAAAGTTCTCCTCAAGTTCTAATAGATCCAGGTGCTAATGAATTTAACCACATCTTAGCCTTATCCCTCAGTGAAAAAGGAAAAAGTCTAAGTCTAACAGCAACGTTTGAGACTCTGTCATATTTAAAAGTAGCACATAGTTCTAAAAAACTAGCGAGATGTAAATTAGGATTTTCATTTGGTGTACCTCCAAATTGAATGTTTTGTACAATTTGGATAATAGCGAGTTTAAGCTCAAATGAATTAGCAGCTACATCAGGATTTTGGATAAATAAGTGAATCACATCTACTGTAGGATTTGCATAATCTCTTAAGGGTCTAGGTTGGTGCTAATTTTCTATTTCGTGACTGTTCAGGTTGTTTTCCATTGTATCAAAATTTCTATGTTCTCTTCTTGAATTTCTAATCCTTCTAACAGTTCATTCTAATTCTGAATCGTAGGGTATAAGATTTGCAGGTCCAAATTTACGCATACAATTTGAAATCAGTACTCAGTAATTAATTTAAATATAAATGTATAAAATAAGTTGCAATTTAAGTAAAAATTTTCTAATAATCCTAAATTATCTGTTACTATGATCGTGATCTTACTCACTCACTCAATCACTCCCCGGCAACGACACGAAAAACTTGACTGACTTCTTTTTGTAATCGACAAATACAAGAATTTGATGACGCTACTAGAAGATTTAATTTTCCAGCAACAGTGTCCAAAGACTTGACCGTGACTTTGTAGAGATGTCTAATTTGATTAAGTTGAATAATTTTAATATTCAATAATGTTAAAGTCAAATTTTTCAATGCAAGTATACGTATTGCTCAAGTAAAATAGGGCTCTAATGGAGTCCTAGATATCGATCCCACAGGGAGTGTTTTAGAATCACGAACTAAGACTTTTAGAAAAGCAAGCCTTTAATCACAACAATGACGTTCAATTTGCTTATCTGTCACTAATAGGCAATTGAAATAAATAGATAATTTTAATAACTAATAAATAATTAATGATAAAAAGTAGGGCTTAATTGTGATATTCAATATATAAGAAAGCATCCTTCTCCTTGTCAAGAAATGTAGGGTTTAATTGTGATATTCAATATATAAGAAAGCATCCTTGTCCTTGTCAAGAAATTATAGAGGTTTAATTGTGATATTCAATATATAAGAAAGCATCCTTCTCCTTGTCAATAAATTATAGTGAATGTATAGTGAATTGATCTAATGTGAGTTCAATACGAAAAAACATCATTCTCCTTGTCAAGAAATTATAGCTAATGAGGTTTTTAATGTGATATTCAATATATAAGAAAGCATCTTTCTCCTTGTCAAGAAATTATAGTGAAGTTCAAATGTGATATTCAATATATAAGAAAACATCATTCTCCTTGTCAAGAAATTATAGTGAATGGAGGTTTAATTTGTGATATTCAATATCTAAGAAAGCATCCTTCTCCTTGTCAAGAAATTATATTGAATGGATTGAGGTTTTTAATGTGATATTCAATATATAAGAAAACATCCTTCTCCTTGTCAAGAAATTATAGTGAATGGACTGTGATATTCAATATATAAGAAATCATCCTTCTCCTTGTCAAGAAATTATAGTGAATGGATAAGTGAATCCAAATAGGAGCATACATATTCTTTACCCTTTGGTCCAGACATAAAGAACATTGACTAATCCTCAAATAGGAGCATACCTATTTTTTACCCTTTGGTCCAGGCATAAAGAACATTGACTAATCCTATGCTTGGCTATTGATTCTGCGGCTGGGCTGGGAGGATACTGCCTCTCACTTCGGAGCTCCCACGTTCCCCTCACCTGAGGTCTAACATCTACACATCAGCACTGAAAAGATAGGACCAAATTAGGGATTTAGTTTGTCACTCTAAAATCTCCAACTCTTCGCCTGATAATAATATTTCTCTATTTATTTGCCCCCAATTTCCAAGGGCTTTGACCTCCCTGAATCTTGGATGTAACCTTCACTTTAGTTGTAAAACTCAACATTTCCCTATTTATTTGCACCCAATTTCTAAGGGCTTTGATCTCCCTGAATCTTGGATGTAATCTTCACTTTAGTTGTAAAACTCAACATACTTCCAATGGCTTTGACCTCCCTAAATCTTGGATGTAATCTTCACTTTAGTTGTAAAACTCAACATATTTTATTTTGACCTCCATAAATCTTGGATGTAATCTTCACTTTAGTTGTAAAACTCAACATATTTTAAAACCTCCCTCAATCTTGGATGTAATCTTCACTTTAGTTGTAAAACTCAACATATTTTAACAAATAATTGGTCAAATTGAAAGCAAATTAAGATCAAAGTGAAAAGATCATCACAATTTCTTAAACATTATTGGCCAGATTGAAGGTAAATTAAGATCAAAGTGAAAAGATCATCACAACTTCTTTAACATTTATGACCAGATTGAAAATAAATTAAGATCAAAGTGAAAAGATCATCACAATTTCTTAAACATTTTAGGCCAGATTGAAAGTAAATCAAGATCTAAGCGAAAATATCATCATAATTTTCTAAACATTTTCAATGCTTCACCAGTTTAAATCACCATTTCACAAATCTCGAAACAAGGGAAAAGACTGAGAAAACTACTCAGATCTCATGGAGAAAACACAACAAAACTCAAAATTCATATATAAAATCAAATTCATACAAAATATAACAATTAAATAACTTATCTCTAATTTCTCCCCAAGAACACTCCTTGAAGTTCCTCTGAATCTCTTCCTTTCTTTACATCACATGAAATTCCTTTTCGAAGTAGCAAGGAGGAAGAAATCTCTCACTTTCCCTCCACTCTTACAATATCTCGAAGAAATCCTCACAATTGTTACACACTAATGGAGCCTCTCTAACCTTCAGAACCTCTAGCACACTATCTCCCCCCTTATTTTTCAGCCAAAATATTCTTCTAAAGTTGTAGATGAGCTTTCTCAAGAGTTTCCTAAGAATCCCTTCAAAATTTGGCCTTATCTAAAGTTTGAGTAGGCATAACCGTTGATCTCGCCGTCGGTGACCTCTAGGGCGCCGTCGGCCAGCTTCAAGAGAATTTTTGTCCTATATTCTCGGGAAAATCTCGTTGTCGGTGGCGTCGAGGGCGTCGTCGATGGTCTAGTTCAAATCTTCACATTTTGGTCATTTTCGCTCCAAATTTGCTCCTTTTTGCATCTTTTTGCTCCAATGACCCTAATTCTTTATTCCTGCAACAAAACATTAAAAATATCTTTCTTTAAAGTGCAATATCATCAAAAATAGTATAAAATAGATATGAAAATCTCAACATATTTCCCTTTGGTCATAATCGTTCAAACACGATCCCCAAATCATACAAATGGTCTATCTTTCATTTACTTTTGATGACCAAATCATCCACGTAGCATTCCACTTGATTTTGAATGAGGTTGTCAAAAATTTTTGTCATTGCGCATTGGTATGTTGCTCCAGCGTTCTTTAAGTCAAACGACATCACTGTGTAGCAAAAAATTTCAATCGGTTTTCTGAAGGCTGTGGGTGCTGCATCCTCAGGAGCCATCTTGATTTGGTTATATCCCGACGATCTGTCCATGAAGGAGAAAATTTTATGTGTTGAAGCGATATCCACCGTCATTTCTAGTATTGGTAGTGGAAACTAGTCTTTTGGGCATGTCTTGTTCAAATCCCTGAAGTCTACAAAAATATGGATTTGCTCATTTTTCTTCTTGAATGGAACAATGTTAGCCAACCACGTGAGGTATTGCTCTTCTTTTACAAAGCTAGCATTTATTAATTTCTTCACCTCGGCGATGACTTGCTACTCTATTTCGAGGTGCATTCTTCTTCTAGCTTATTTTACTGGGGTTATATCTTTGTCTATCCTGAGTTTATGAACTACAACCTCTACTGATAGTCCTGGCATTTCATCATAGCTCCATGTGAAATATTATTTGAATTTTGTTAACAATTTGATCAATTCCAAAAATTCTTCATAGTCGAGTAGAGAGCTTGTAAAAATAGCTCGGGTTACTCTTTAGTCCCGAGGTTGATTTCTTTCAACTCATCAACAATTGACTTGATTTCTTCTTCAAATTCTGGCAGAGCATCATCTATTAGTTGATTAGCAGAGTCATTCTCTATATTGAGGCAATCCCCTTCTGATTTACCAGTAACAACCATGCAAAATTTTGAATCATTGAATGGCCCGACTGTACCACATCTGAGACCCTCTTTTGAGTTGGGAATTTGACTTTTAACACTCCATAACTTTTTAAAAAGTTGAAATTTATCTCTTGATATTTTTTTTGGTAAATATCCATGTTGAATTAACTTTTGTACAAAAGGTGAAAGGTAACCAAAAGGTAATTCCATTAATTCATTAGGACAACATCCAGATTTATATGATTTTCAAGATTGGTAGAAATATAAGCACTGTAAAATTTGATCGGCTTTGAACAAGCTCTACAGACTTCTTTGACCTATAAACTCTTGACCTTTTGAGGGAGGATCGAAGCAAGTGTCATAGCATTCACATAGTGATTTATCCAATCATACATTGTCTCAAATTTGCTTTTTTCGGCATCTTCTAAGGATATCTCATATTAAGGTTTCTTCTTTTTTGGCATCATTATTTCATCTTCAGAACTATCCTCATCACCAAAGTTGATTGTTGGCCAAGTCCATTCAATGATTAAGTTGCTTCTTCCCCGTCCACCTCCCCGGCCTCAACCTCAAGTGCGCAAACTAAAAGAACCTCCACCAATTTGTTCAAAAGAGTGGTGGAAGATCGCTAAAGTGGAGTTGAATGGCCCTGTGATTATACTTCTTCTGAATCTTTAGTTTTTTTGATAAGACAGTTTTATTTAGAGGCATGTAGTAGGCAGCATTTTCATGAATACCAACTTCATGGACTAAAAACGTTTGTAGATCTCCTTTGATGCAATGTTCGTATCCTTTTTTGTAGTACTTAAAGCATTGGTGTAGAGAAGATGGAACCATGTTGTGTTCATGAATCTACGATCGACCCAGTAGAGCGTTAAAAGAGGTCTTGGCATCGATGATATGAACTTTAGCTACTGTTGCTAGCTATCCAACCTTCATAAACAATGTAATAGATCCATGGTCTCTTTCTCCCTTTTGGTTGAATCCTCTTAGCATCATTTTATCGGCCGTAAGCTCTTGAGCTTTGATGTCCAAATAGGCCAATGTCCGTAGGCTTATCAAGTTGAGCGATGCTCTAGGATCTACTTAAACTCTGGACAACACAAATCTATCGATGTTAACGGAGATGTAAAGCAGTCGGTTATGGTCGGCGGTACCGAGCAGCAAATCTTCATCTATGAAGGTTACCTCAGGTTGTTCTTTCAATGAGCAAACTTCATCCGAGGATATACTGACCAATTGAGTTAAACAAATATCTAGGTCGAGCAAATCTGTAACCAGATACTCTCTCATCTCCTTTGACAGGATCAAAGCATCATAGATTCTGAATCTGGTCAGCAACTTCCTAAGATGAGCTAGCACATTGTAATTCAATTTGTATGATCCTCCAATTTTTTCTTGGTTGTGTGGTCCTTCTACTAGTGGAGGTGGAGGTAGTTCTTCTTGAGTTACTATTTGTTTTCCTTTATCTGTTGGAGCTGTCCTCGGGGGTAATACTCTCCCGCTCCTTAAGTTTATTTCTGTAATTTCTTATTCTAATGATATCATTGTTGAATCTTCCAGTGTTTCTTCTTTGTCGAAAAGATGTTGATGGCAAGAGGCACGCCATGGTGCTCGAGGATTGGTTCATCACTTCCGGTATTGTCGTAGCTGGTATCGTTGATGTCTTCTTTGGTCTTGATTATGAGTTCATCGGACACAAGTACAATTTGAGGATCATTTTGCGAATCGAGATCGAGGCTAGATTGTTCATAATCAATTACATCATCACTATAAATAGTTAAAATGTAGCCATAATCATGATCATTATATTTATAAGACCCCGGAGGGGCAAAAAGATAATCATACAAAGTCATGTGCTTGAATATTTTCTTCCCCGAATCCGAGATAACCAATCTAGTAGAGACAACCCCTATCCTACCCCCATTGTAATCCTGAACCAACGCATGGTTTGTAGCTTTTATCTATCACACAAAAAAGGCAATTGAACAAACAGACAAATTTCTGAAAGAAACTTCATTCATCTACTCCAATAATTGTTACAGGTTGGGTATAGATCAAAGCCTCAAAGAGTACAATGCACAGATTGCATCAAAGTACATCCAAAAATAGGTCATGCCAAGTACATATCATAAATTGAGCATGTCTAATACATATCATATCTATTGTAATGTAGTGCAGTAAAAAAAAATGAATCCTCTAAATGTCTGTCCCTGATGGGGCAAGATCCTGATCGAGCTGACCTTCTAAGCCAAGCTATAGGACAAGAGTTCCCTTCGCATGTGCTTAGAGGTGCAACCCTCTCATAGCTTATACAGTAGAATTTCCTCCAAGTCTGGATTTGGTTGAAATCCTTATGGCATTTTACTGTTGTCCATTTCTCAAAAGGTCACGGACACCCTACGGTGCCGCACCCCCAGAATACAGTGTTTGACGACGTCCGCCCCATTCCTTTAAGGACTAGCACTGAACCAACATGCAGCAAAATTTCTATAGCTCCTCTAAATTTGCCAAGACCAATGATATCTATTTCTTTTCTAAATAGGATGTTGCTTTTGCTCATGAATGAGACCGTGCAGAAAGGTCTCACGAAGTAATGATGATCAATGTGCGGAGGTATGCCATCATCTTCATCGTATATGTTGATGATGCAACTGTTAGCGATGCACTTAACTGGCAGTATATTCCATCTGACCATTTTTTTAATCATCCACTTTATCAGTGGAGGTAGTGGATCTACTTGATTGTGTCTGAGAATCCCAGGAGGATTTTCTTGTTTATCGTTGGTAAAGTTGTAGTAGCAGCCACACTTGGTAATAATCCTCCGCTTTTCTCGCATCATCCCCTTTCCTTGCATCCAATTTGTCAGGACCAATGATATCTATTTTTTTTTCCAAATAGGATGTTTCTTTTGCTCATGAATGAGACCGTGTAGAAAGGTCTCACAAAGTCATGATGATCAATGTGTGGAGGTATGCAGTCTTCTTCATCGTATATGTTGATGATGCAACTGTTAGCAATGCACTTAGCTGGCAGTATATTCCATCTGACCATTATTTTAATCATCCACTTTATCATTAGAGGTAGTGGATCCACCTGATTGCGTCTAAGAATCTCAGGAGGATTTCCTTATCTATCGTTGGTAAAGTTGTATCAGCAGCCGCACTGGATAACAATCCTCCCCTTTCCTCGCATCCACTTTCTTGGCTCAGAATAGGTTCTTTCCATAAGCAGGCCTGCTTGAACTCTATATCTCAGGTCAGAAATGCAGTCGAGAATGTTTCGTTCATCACTTTCTTAGAAGACCCTGGTGTATAATTCCAATCCCTCTAATATGTTGATGAACCTCCCTTGCACTTCTTCATAGAATTCAAAGTTTCTTTTGTTCACTTTGCTTATTCTGTAGTATTCTACCGTACTTATGATTGGTGGCTATCGAGGATGTTCCCTTATTTCAACTGCAGCGGGAACCCAAGTTGGTGTTGTTTCTGTCTGCAGCAGAATGTATGACTCTGCGTCTGACGGGACGTATAGCTTTGTACCCCACAGGATATATGGCTTTGTATCCATCAGTTAATCGGCGGTATGAGACCCATCATCGGTAGATGCATACTCCTCTAAGGTGTTGTAGTGTTGTAGGTGTAGGACATTGCAGTCTGGGCACTCCACGAATGCCCCTGTAGCTGATGCTCGTGCAGGCATCTCAACGGTGCAGGTAGGGCAACTTGTACACAAAATATCTGAAGCTGGTAGTATTTCTAGCTTTGGAACTAATCTGGACTTCTAATCTATAGTAGGCAGGCTGGAGGAGGTCTCTTTCAGGCCTGTATCATAAATTTTCCCTTCAAGAAAAGGAGTAAGCAAGTTCTCTGCCTCTTTCGGACGTCTTCTTTATTCTCGTAAGAAATGTTTCTGCTTTGACGGTTGACTTTTCTACGCAGAGTTCTTCGTAGCGGCGCGTCTGAAAGTATTCCATTATCGACAGCGACTAGACCTCCGGCCGGTGTAGCTATCATGGACGGTAGGCGGTTGTGCCCCTCCATCAGGTCTTATTGCACCATTACATTCCTTCCCATTAGTGATGAATTATCTTTGGTGTTCAACCTTAGTAGTGAGAGCAGTCCTTCTTTTTCCCATCGGCTAACAACATCCATTAGAGGCCTTTCATAATCCCTGTCGACTTGATTAAATTCCATGTCAAAGTCTATAGTGACGCCCTGCGGCGCCATCTCCTATTTGAGTGTGAGGATCCAGCCATCTTTAAAGGCAAAGATCAGCCTCTGGCCTGACATTTCTCTACAGACGATAAGAAAAATGTCAGTGAGCTAAAACTCAGCATGAATAAAAACAAAATAAAGTATTTGTTAAAAGAAATTTTAATTTATGTTGGTGAGAATATATATATATATATATATATATATATATATATATANGTGTAATTTCAAGTAATATTCATTATGTTGAGGTTAATTTTATTACAAAAATGTTGGACCCGGTCACAGGCCACATAGATAACCCCAAAATGATCAAAATTTCAAAATTTCAAATTAAGTGAAAACAAACAATGTCAGGTTGCGTAGTATTTCTTTAAGTATCATCCATTGTTTGAGAGCATGGGTCATTCACCTCGGAAATCCACTAACTGGTAGGTTCCTTCTGCATAGACCTTTTCAATGATAAATGGTCCCTCCCATGTTGGCTCAAATTTTCTGCCTATCTTGTGGCATGCAAGAATAGGCCTTTTGAACACAATTATGAGGTCACCAACTTTGAATTGGCCGGATCAATTTGTCATGACCTTGTACCAACTTTGCCTGGTAAATTTCCAAATGTTGTTGTGCTTCAAGTTGTTTTCCTTCAATACTCTCTAGTTCTTCAAGTTTGAGTTTTGCACTTTCTTTTTTTGTGAATTGGTTGGCAACAATGACTCTAAGAGATGGCATCTGAATTTCTAACGGTAGCACGGCCTCCGACCCGTACACGAGCATGTAGGGTGTACACTGAGTGGAAGTCCTGAACATCATCTGGTAGGCCCATAAGGCTTCTAACAGTTTGTTGTGCCAATCTCTTTTGTTTTCATTTAGGGTCTTCTTCAAAATCTGTACCAATATCTTGTTGAAGGCTTTGGCCAGGCCATTTGCTCTGGGATAGTAAATTGTAGAGTATCTCTAATCTATCCCCTGTCGTTTGATGAAATTGTTGATTTTTGTGCTTTTAAAATTTATCCCATTGTCGGAAATTATTCTTCACGGTACTCTGAAATAGTATACAACTTGGATTTTGAAGAATTAAAGGACGTGATGTGTTGTAACCTCTCGTAATGGCGCTGCCTCTGCCCAATTAGAGAAATAATTTGTAGTGGCAAGTAAAAATTTGTGTACTTTGGAGGATGGAGGGTCTTTTGGACTTATTATGTACATGCCCTAACACTTGAATGACCACAAGGCAACGGTTTGGTGTAGCACATTCAGAGGTTGGTGTAAGACCAGCCCATGCATGGCACAGGTGACATCTTTTGTCTGTGTCCATGCAGTTGGACATCATTGTTGATCAATAATATCTTAGTCTTTTGATCTTCAGTTTCATCTTCGACCCTGACTGTTGTGCTCCACACAATCTGACATATACTTCTTTGACAATATTCTATGTTTCTATTTTTCTTAAACATCGTAGCCACATCTGGTCGAACAATCTCCTATAGAGGATGTCACTTACTAAATCATATGACATAGCCTATTTTGTAATGTGATGTGCCTCAAACTTGTCCTCTGGTACTTTCCAGTCTGTAAATATTCTATCAATTGCTTGTGTCAATCTTCATTGATATCAGTAACTGCATTTATAGCTTTTCTTTTTTGAGCTTGTGTAGAGTTTTGATGTCGATTGAAGATAAAACTTGTCTTCCTTGTACTGTGATTTCAATGGAATCCTCTAGGGGACACGCCAGCTCCTTAGCAAGTTTTGCTAGAGTATTTGAATGGGCATTATCTCTCTGAGGAATCCGGTAGAAAGTCACGTAAGAAATTTGCTCCAACATCTTCATTGCATACCAGTGATATTCTGCTAGCCTTGGTTTTAGGATCTTGTATTGTCTGGTGACTTGCAGGATAACAAGTTGTGAGTCGCCATAGATGGCAATGTCTGTTATATCCACTAATGGTTAAGGCTTCATATTCTGCTTCATTTTTGGTGCACGACTCTGTCAGGTGGTATGAGAACCTCAGCATAACCTTATCTGATCTGGCGTGATAAAGATCAAATTAATCCCTTCTTTGCCTGGTATGACTATGTCTGATCCTTTATCTTTCCTGGCTGATGAAGCACTATTAAAGTACATCTCCTAGTGTTGTCCACTAGAGAATTCCATTTGTAGTATCTGCTCATCTGGTAGTTCATCATTGAGAAGGGACACAGCTGGCAGTGGGTGTACAGAGAGAAAGTCTGCTAGAATCTGTCCATTGATAGCACGGAGAAGAACAAAAGTTATATCAAATTGAAATAAGATCATTGACCATCTTGTTATACATCCAGAGAGTGTTGGTCGGGTCATCAACGATTGCAATGGGTTAAATTTTGAAATTAAGGTAATCTTATAAGAAATCATGTAATGTCTAAGCTTTTGGGCGGCAAAAATTAATGCTAGATAATGCTTCTTAATAGGTGGATACCTTACTTCCATCGGTATCAGACAACGACTCATGTTGTAGAGTGTGTTTTCTTTACCCTCAGTTGTCTAAGGTCGCGGTATAAAGTTTCAATGGTTTCCTCGGGATAGGGGCTACAAAAATAGGAGGTGTCATTAAGTATTGTTTAGCGTCTTCAAAGGCTTGTTGGCATTTCTCTTCCCAAAGAAATTTGGCATCCCTTTTAATTAATGTCAAGAAGGGTTGACACCTACCTGAGAGATTGGAAATGAAACGTCTCAGATATGCCAACTTCCTTTGGAAGGAACATAATTGTTTCATGATTTTAGGAGGAGGTAATTCCAAGATAGATTTAATCTTATCCAGGTCTATCTCAATTCCCCAATGACAGACAACAAATCTTAGAAACTTCCCGGATGTAACGCTAAAGGCGCACTTTAAGGGATTCATTTTATGGTTGTATCATCGTAACCGTTCGAACACGATCCTCAAATTGTACAAATGGTCTAATTTTCGTTTACTTTTGATGACCAAATCATGCACATAGCATTATATTTGGTTGTGAATGAGATCATCAAAGATCTTCATTCGTCATTGTACGTTAATACGTTGCTCCAGCGTTCTTCAACCCAAATAGCATCACTGTGTAGCAGAAAATTCCAATCGGTGTTTTGAAGTCTGTAAGTGTTGCATCCTAAGGAGCCATCTTGATTTGGTTTATCCCGATGATTCATCCATGAAAGATAAAATTTCATGTGTAGAAGCGATGTCCACCATCATTTCTGGTATTGGTAACGAAAATTCATCTTTTGGACATGCCTTGTTCAAATCCCTGAAGTTGACATAAACACAGATTTTTTTCATTTTTCTTCTTAGCAGGTACCATGTTGGCTAACCATGTGGGGTATTGCTCTTCTCTTATAAAGTTAGCGTCTATTAATTTCTTCACCTCGACGATGACTTGCTACTCTATTTTGAGGCACATTCTTATGGGAGCTTATTTTACTGGGGTCATATCTTTGTCTAACCCGAGTTTATGAATTGCAACATCTATTGACAGTCCTGGCATTTTGTCATAACTCCATGCGAAGTAATCTTTGAATTTAGTTAACAATTTGATCAGCCGTAGAGATTCTTCATCATTGAGTAAAGAACTTATTAATGTTGGTCGGGGTTGTTCTTTAGTCCCAAGGTTGATTTCCTTTAACTCATCAACCGTTGATTTAATTTTCTCCTCAAATTCTGGTAAAGATCTTTCTATTAGCTGATCAGTAGAGTCATTCTCTATATCGAGGCAATCCTCTCCTAATTCACTAGTAACAACCATGCAAAATTCTAAATCATCGACTGGTCTGACTGTACCGAATATGTGACCCTCTTTCAAGTTGGGAGTTCAACTTTTAACACTCCATAATTTTTCAAAAAGTTGTAATTTATCTTTTGGCATTTTTTTGGCAAATGTTCCTATTGAATTAACTTTTGTACACAAGGTGAAAAGTAACCAAAAGGCAATTCTATTAATTTATTAGGATCATCATCCAAATTTACATGATTTTTAAGATTTGTAAAGGCAGAAGCACGGTAAAACTTGATCGGCTTTGAACCAATGCTATGGACTTCCTTGACCTCTAAACTCTCAACCTTTTGAGGGAGAATTGGAGTAAGGGTCATGGTGTTCACATAGTGGTTTATCTGATCATACATTGTCTCATATTCGCTTTTCTCGGGATCTTCTAAGGATATCTCGCATTGAGGTTTCCTCTATTTTGTTATTATTATTTCATCTTTAAAACTGTCTTCATCACCAATGTTGATGGTTGGCCTAGTCCGTTCAATAATTAAATTTGTTCTTCCTCGTCCACATCCCCAGCCTTGACCTCGGGTGCATAAACTAAAAAAACCTCCACCAACTTGCTATAAAAGGGTGGTGGAAGATCGTTGAAGTGCAGTTGAATGGCCTTGCCATTGGACTTCTTTTGAATCTTCACTTTTATTTTTTGCAATTTCAAGAAAGAAGATAGTTTTCTTTAGAGACGCATAGTAGGTAGCATCTTCATGAATACCAACTTCATGAACTGAAAATGGTTGTAGATCTCCTTTGATGCAATGTTATTATCCTTCTTTGTAGTACTTGATGCACTGGTGTAAAGACGATGGAACCATGTTGTGTTCATGAATCCATGGTCGACCAAGTAGAGCGTTGAAAGAGGTCTCAGAATCGATAATATGAAATTTAGCGGTTGTTATGAATTCTCTAACATTCATGAGTAATGTAATCAATCCAAGGGCTATTTCTCCCTTTTGGTTGAATCCTCTTAACATCATTTTATCGGTCGTAAGTCTTGAGCTTCGATGTCCAAATAGTTCAATCTCCGTAGACTCGTCAATTTGAGTGATGCTCCAAGATCTCCTAAAACTATGGATAACAAAAATCAATCGATGTTAACGGAGATGTAGGGTGGACGATTGTGGTCGGCGGTACCGAGCAGCAAATCTTCATCTGTGAAGGTTACCCAAGGTTGTTCTTTCAACGAGAAAACTTCATCTGAGTATGTGCTGGCCAACTGAGCTAAACAAATATTTGGGTCGAGCAAGGCAGTAACCAGAGACTCTCTCATCTCCTTTGACAGGATTACAACATCAAAGAGGCTTAATAAGGCCTGCAGCTTCCTAAGATTAGCTAGCACATTGTAATTCACTTTATATGGTCCTCCAATTTTTTCTTGGTTATGTGTTTCTTCCACTGGTGGGGGTGGAGGTAGCTCTTCTCAAGTTATTATTTGTTTTCCTTTATCTGTCAGAGATATTCTTGGGGATAACACTCTCCCACTCCTTAACTTCACTTCTGTAATTCTTCTTCTTGAGATCCCTTTGTTGAATCTTCCACTATTTCTTCTTTATTATAAAGATCTAAGTTGATGGCAAACGGTGCACTCTGGCGCTCGAGGATTGGTTCCTCACTCCCGATGTTGTCATAAGCGGCATTGTCGATGTCTTCTTCAGTCTTGATAGCGAGTTCGTCGGACTTAAGTATGATTAGAGGATCATTCTAGGGATCAAGATCGAAGCTAGATTGATCAATGTCATTACTATAAATAGTTAAAAAGTAGCTGAAATCATAATCAATATATTCATAAGACCCCAGAGGGGCAAAAAGATAATCATACAAAGTCAGGGCTTTGAGGATTTTCTTCCCCGAATCCTACACAACCAATCTAGTAGAAGCAGCCCTTGTCCTACCCTCTGTGCTATCAATCTTTGAAGTAGTATTCTTCTTCCTCTTTTTCCTTGATGATGATGGATCTTGTCGCGAAATCTTCTTCTCGGGCTTGACAGGCTGAAGACTCTGAACGAAAGTTTGTTTTGACACGTTCTAGATGTGGTTTAATATTTTGTTGGATGATTTGCTCCAAACTTTATTCCACCCATCTTTTCCAATGTGTGTGGAAGATTATTTTGATGAATTTTGGATTTGTTTTAGGACCCTCTTGAGCTCGTTCCAAGTTGTACTCCATCCATCTTCTCAAGTATATGGATCAATCGGAGAGATCAGCTCGGCCGAAATTACATTTATAGAACCTTTTTCAGGTTCTTTTAAATAATCTTTTGAGATCATTATATTCCCTTCATTGAGGTTCTTTTCGAGCCAATACTTAAAGATGAAACATTCTTTTATAGTATGTCCCAACAATCTGTGGTACGAGCAATAATTTGGTTGATCTTTCTTATCAACCTCTTCAGGTTTCTTTAGCTCTGGTAGTATGAACTCAGGCTTTTTCATCAGACTACTGAACATCTTGGATACAATTTCATCTTTGAAAGAATACACCATTTTTTGTCGTTCTGGCAAAGATATTCTCTTCTTCCTTGTTCGAGGTGATCCTCCTTGAGGCAGTCGCTTGTTGGACTGGCTATTCTGTTTCTGAGCCTGCTGTGATGAAGATTGACGAGGATTTTCTGCATATATCTTCATCGGTTGTTTTTCTTTATCGACAGTTGCTACTGTTCCTGGTTTTCTTTCAAACACTCTGGTTGCCTTGGACTTTTCATGTTAATCCAAAAGTTTGATTTCTTCTAAAAAACTACTGGCTCTACTGAGTAGCTTCTCGAAGGATTTGATGGTGAGTCACTTGAGCATGAAAGCTACTGCCCATGGACGCTTTTGAGTAAAATCTCAATTGCATGATGTTTCTATAGCTGACTTTCAAACTTCATGCTAAGGTTTATCCACCTTAAAATATAGACCACCAAAGTCTCATGGGGCTTTTGCTTTTCCATCTTGAGCTCTCTTATAGACACATGATGTTGCGCTCCGACGAATCTTTTCACAAATAATTGTTCCAGCTCGGCAAATGTTTTTACTGATCTGTTGGATAAATCGGCATATCAATCAAAGGCAATCCCTAACAAGCTGCTGATTAACTATTGGAAGATTAAAGCTTCGTTATTTCTTGTGTTTCCATAACTGGCTCGGAAGTGTGCTATATGTTGTCTGGGATTTCCAGTCCCATCAAATGTCTTGATGTTTGGGGACACGAAACCCTTAAAGAAGGGTACGGCATTGAATTCCTCCAGGTAAGGTCTACAATTCAAAATCAATGCATCACCCTTATATTGGTTAAGGCCTCTCAAACTTGCTTGACCATTTGTTTAAATTCCTTCTTTGGCTTGGCGCCCGATGGAGAATCCTTCTTTCGTTGCTCATTTCTGCTAGCTAAGGCAACTTCTCATGTTTCATCTGTAATGTGTATATCTCCTGTTGGTTGACCTCTGGAGATGCTAACTGTGGTACTTGAGATTTTCATTGAATTGTAGCTATGGAGGTCATGGCTGCGACCATCTCTTCTATCATTTTCTACAGTTGGCTGACTTGCTCATCCCTTAGGAGGATAGCTCTATGCAGTTCATCTATGGCATTCTCCTTAACAAGAGGTTAAGCATTTTGTGCAGATGCAGCGGCTTTGGTTTCAATGACATGGACATCCATTAAATCTTCTTTGACGTAATCATTGTAGGCAAAGTCTTTATCATCATCAATGGAGACTCCATGTTCCCGATCCAACTCAAAAATCTCAACCCTGAGCTTTTCAAGTTTTCCTTTGATTATTGATTCTTTGAATATCTTAAGATCTAGAGGACCCTGCTGGACCTCCTCCTCTTGCTCTTCCATCTTACTTGCAATTTCTATGATAATGTCAGATACTTCGGAACCTAGCTTCATTCCATGCTCTTGCCCTGCGGGCTTACCGGACTGTATCGGTACAATGACCTTGGGTATCCACACCTTTTTCTTTGACGATGACATCTCAGGACGAAGTGTCCTAGCAGAAACATTAGTATGTTGAGGAAAAGTATGCTCCCCATGGTGAAAACCGACTACAGAACTAGGCATTTTCTTCATCTTTTCCTTTGCAATTTTAAGAACATCCTTGTCATGGTTGATTAGCAAAATTCTTGGACCCAGTCGTAACTTAACCGGTCGACGACCTGTGGTCATGGTAGCGAAAGAATCGGTGGTAAAAATAGCGGTATCATTACTATTTCCCAAGTGGAACCAGACAGGAATGTGAGTAGGCAAATTTTTAGTTGACTTTTGAGATCGTTTCGTGGATTTAACATTTTTTAATATGAGGGGATATTGCATGCCCCACTCATTTAAGTAATTTACTGACTGAATAGCCTTCTTTGGCGGCTAGCCTCTGAAAAACTGAACTGACTCGGGTTATAGGAGCAGGTTTCTTTCTCTCCACACCTTATCCATGAAGCGATGGTAATGTAGCAGCATTTTTTCAGATACTATCGTACCCATCAATATCCATTAAAGTATGGAATCTACTTCCCTGCATAAGTGGATATGTTTCAGGTGATCCTGATTTGTCTTGGTGAGGATCTTTCTTAACGAGTATCTCCTCAAGAGCCTGAGCTTTAGTGGCCCTTCGAACTCTCCTATTGCGGTTTCTCCTTCGAGTTAAGTTAGCGGCATAGTCTTTGAACTTGATCCGATTTCAAACAATGGTGGTGGCACGGCCAATACTTTAGTCAGATCTTCAATGATCATTAGCTCTTTCCCCTTAGCAAGAGCGGGAACAGCAGGCTTGGTAGGTGCTGGGGCGGCAGCAGTAGTCTTGGCCTTCTGATAAGAGGGGAAGTCCTGAAGACAGCTCAGGTTAAATTCAGCAGACGGCTCATGAACTTCTGGAGCGGTGACATTCATCACAACAAACGGGGCCTTCCCAAGGATAACCTTGAGATCTTCAAATATGGCTACGAACTTAATGGTAGGAGCAACATTGTCGGCTTCATGGCTTGTCGGCAAGTTGCAAGAAAAAGTCAGCGTTAGGTAGGCCATCACAGTAGCTTTGCTCTGAGGTTAGTTATATGGTCAAAACATTCTAATCATAGTGCAAACACTAAAAACTAACAGAGGTTGATCTGTAGACCGGGTAAGTCTTAGTTTGTGGGGATTTTTTTAAAAAAATTTTATTGAAAAAGGTAATTTGAAAGTATAAAACATTTAATTAATATAAGAATATTTTAAAGCATGCGCAGAAAAAAAAAATTGATTTAATTTGCAAAATATCAAATTAAAATCGAAAAGGATATGTAAAGTGTTTAGGACCAGTGTGAGACCCATTTTTCACACACAATGCCCAGGGTGGAACGAGTCCACAAACACACCTATAGGGGTTCCGACCTCACATGAAGATTAAAAGAGTCCTTAATGGCCTCTTGAATCCCTCCGTTCAAAGGTGATTGAACAGATAATTCTGAAGTCCAAAGAGTTGGTCGTACTTTCCCAAAACAGAAATGGGTAAAGTATGTCAATGGAAGAAGAGTAATTTGGTCCAAGAGGGATATGAACACATTACCGATGTGTGTAGATAATATTTAATTATTTAAAATGGAGATAAAAGCTTATCCCATGTGGAGTCTCCAGAAGCTGTCAGCACTATTTTTGTTGGAGGAGTTGCCCGTGAGAAGCTGTCAGCCACCGGAATCAAAATCCCGTCACTCGCTTCAGAAGAAAATTTTAATTTACATATATATAGTTTTAGAAAAATATGAAATCAAACTGACCCCATACTTTTCATCACTTAAACGAAAGAGCACTATACCTCAAACCTTGTATCTATCCCGAAGGATGAGTCTAGATCAAATAAACTAAGAAATATATGACATCCATTTGGTCTGCAAAACTATTTTATTTGCGGACAAATTCACCTATTTAATATGAAGATTTAAATAGGGTTTATATTAAGTTGGGTTCGGACAAGCTTCCTATAAGGGCAAGCTCCTATGTTAATTACATCTTAGATCGCCGAAGTCACATAAGAAAACTCTCGATAAAAACCAGGAACTATTATCTTCAAGGATTTTAAAAGGATAGGACTTTTCAATGAGATCGGAAGAAGAGGTGTGAAATGGGAATGGTTCAAATTTGGAACATTTATTGTAGAGTCCAAATGAGGAAGAGCATAAGGATGTCACGGATCTGGGGGAGAACATCAGTGACTTCACAAGCTATCCTAATGTTTGACTTCAGTTTTGAGGAGAAGTAATTTAAGTGTTTCATCCTGCAGATTTTATTTGTTAGGGCTTACATTTATGTGAAATGATCACATAAATAACTTGGAAGATGTGAGGATTTAGGTCGTGAAGAACAACAACCTCAGAATCCTAAGGCATGTTAGGGCTTAGATTGTACAACATGATTGTGCAAAGCCCTAAAGATAAAGTGAGGATTTATGTTGCATAAGCAAACAACCTTGAAATCCTATGGCTTAGTTGTTTAATTATAAGGAAGGAAATGTTTAGCTGCGGAAGACAGGTTTTGCTATTGAGGATGGTTGTGTTGCCCACCATGCTAACTCCAAGCTCCTCATCGTGGCGAGTTCATGTTTTCTAAGGTGTCAAGTTATAGTGTCAAATCAAATCGCCCTATGGTTGAAGTTCCTTAAATTTTATGGGGTATATTAAAGTTGATTAGAGCGACACCTGTTTGGATCATACGGTTCCCTCTTTCCAGTACCACTATTTTCTATTGGATTTACTTAGTCTAAATGAGATTACTAAACTCAACTTAATGAGTTCAATACTTTCATTTAGACCGTTGGAAGCCTCGTTAGCAATCGTAGGTTACCTCCTCTGAGGGATTCCCGTTCATCCAATAGAGATGTCTTAATTTAGTTGTAGTTAGTGTTTTTTATGATGTTTGTCATTAAATTTTGATTTGTTTTATATTTTGAATGTTGATTTTAGATTTGATTTCGGGTTTTGGTTTTGTATCTATCTTAGTAATTTTGGTTTTCATGCATGGTGATATTGTTGTTTAGCATGCAAGTTTTGTAAGCATAAAAGGTACAGTATGAAAGTTGAAGAAAGACAACACTGTAAACTGTAAAAAGCGTACCTAGCGAGTCTTCTCGTTCCACCACCTGAAACTCAAAATGCATGTGAGAGCACTTTATATAAAGCGGAAAAGTACGGATTTTGTGATCTGCCCAACCCTAGGTCATATCTTGGTGGGCCCATATTGACTTGGTTAAGGATGATTTTTTGTTAAGCAAAACAAATTAAGTTTAGTAGACCTCCGAGGTATCCATCAGATCTGGAGAAAGAAGCATGTCCATGTTTCCCTCTCACTGCCTGGTGAAAAGTCTCAAACTCATTTAAACTTAATATGTTGCTTAATAACCCATCCTGTAAAGACCTCCAATGCTCAATGAACATTGATGTTTTCATTTATCCCTAAGAGAAAGGTAATTATCACTTATAATTTAATTTGAGAATTATGTAGATGAAGACCCTTTAAAGGTACAAGTTAATTCTATCAAGGCACTTAGCCAACTTTTTTTAATTTGGGATTGTAGTGTTTTAAAGGTTTTCAATTTTAATTATGTTTACTTTTCTAATCCTCATTTAATCAGTTTGATTTAGCTCAGTTCACTACTAAGCCCTTAAGATTTTGTTAGATATCTTAGTTATTATTTTTTTTTTGAAAAGATTGAATTTTTAGGTGATGATGATTCATTATCAAATTTTTTAAAAGTCATTTGAGTCATTAAATAGGTGTATTAAATTGTTGAGTTATCAACACCCAAAATCATGCCTCTGAGTCTAGGATCATTTAATTTGATAGACTCCCAAAGTTTGATAATTTAAGGAATTTACACATTTATCCTTCAACTAGGGAAAAGTGAGATTGATTTCTACCAAATTAATCCCTTATATTTCAATCATCCAAATATGTTAATCAAGATCAAAGGTTTCCCATTTCCCCTTCTTGAATTAAGCCTAAATGTTAATTAAGGCCAAATTTCTGAAATTACACTTTTGCCCCAAGGCTCTATTACTTCATAATTTGTCAAATTTAATTCAAATGACTTTGGAATTTCTATCCCACCTCACTCATGGGTCAATTAAGACATCAAAGGAGACAAAGTGATTTTTCAAATTTTAATTTAATTTAAGTATTTATTTTTATTCAAAAAGAAGATTTTTTAAAGAAAAATTCATAACATGACCAAGGAAAAGTCTAATCTCTTGAAATTTTTACTGGAGGTATACTTAGGCTAGAGAATCATTGGTACCAAATTTCATGATTTGTTAAGTTTTACTTGAATTACTATAATTATTTTAATTTTTGAAGAATTTATGAACTATAAAATATTTTAAATGTGGAAAATTAAGTTTTATTTTTTTAACAAATATTTTTGAGGTCAAGCAAACTAGAGAAACAAATTTCACATTTTTTTTTCTTTTCTTTGAATTGTTAGAATTATTTTAGTGAAAAACCATTTTTAGCCTTTAAAAATTATTTTAAGCTTCAAATTTCAATATCTTCACTTATGACATTAGAAAAAATATTCCAATTGGTCCTAAGTGCTTAGGAAACAATTTATAACTTTGTCATGAATTTTGTTATTTTTGTGATTTTTATCATTTTTTTAATTATTTAAATATTAAAAATAGGCTAAAAATGATGTTTTTGTTTTAATTACCATTTTATTTTTAGAAAATCTCTGTGATCATAGAGAACAAAATAAACTAATTTTAATAATTTTTTGAGTTATATTTTAATTAATAAAAATCATTTTAGTGTTAAAAATGACACTTAACATAGAAAATCAATTTGAGTTATCAAATAAGCTCCAAATATTTTGAAATTTTTATGGGGAGTTCTCTAAACTTTAAATTACAGTAAAAAGTTAAAATCAAATCATTTAAATGTTTTTGTTTCTCAAAATTAATTTTCTTTTTGTTTTAGGGTTTGTGAAAATTAAGTGTATTTTTAATGACTTGGCTCATGAAACATTTTTCAAAGGGCTCTCTTGTCATGGCAAACCTTTCAAAATTTTCTTGAAATTTTCTAAGCAACATGCTAATTATTATGATTAATTTATGCAAATAATAGACATAAACTTGAAAAATATGGATCTTTGTCTAGAGATCTTCTCTTACTTCGGAAAAATCAGAGAATGTTCAGGCAAAAACTTGCCAAAAGTTCAAGCAATGGTTAAATATCTACATGCATGAAGAATCAAAAAGACTCAAAATAGTATTTAATTAATTAAAAATAAAATATACATCAAATGAATTCCAAACCATTTCCACATTTTTCTCCTCTATTCACTGAGCAAGAGGGTATTTTTATTTTATTTTTTTGATATTTCTACACTAAAATATGAATTTTTAAAGTTTCAGGAATTAAATAAATCAAAAAAAGCCCTATTTTTTTACTTAAGTGACGCGGCGGCGCCGCGTCAACCTACGGCGGCTCCGAAGCTCCATGTGGCATGCTCCCATTTGACACTATCTTCCACGTCAGCATCCACGCGTCCCGCCTTTTCATTCCTTGTCTCCATCAGGCACAATTTGAACCGTCCGTGTGATACACGCCCGATCCAACAATGAGTGGTCATCTTCCCCGATGCCCTAACCCGAGAACCGTTCATTTTCAAACCTTGATGTCTCACTCATTTCTTAACCAAATCAAGTGAAATTTATTTCTAAGAACATATCCATATGGTAAACATGCAATTAAACTAACCTTAATCAAATGAAGAATCAAAATAAGCTCGGAAAGAGGGGAAGTTCAATACCTTTGCTCTGAGAAGGGAAGCTTCAATCAGAGGTGCTCAGCACATTTGTGTAGGTCTAATGAGGCTATGGATTGAGCCTCATACTGTGGTTAAACGTCTAGGTATTAATTTGACCAAGCTAGATTTCAGGTGTTGGTCTAGATCTATGCTAGGGGCTTTGTATGAAGGGGGTTTGATGGGGCTTCTTCTTCTTTCACTATGGTGATGGTGTGGGTGAGTTTAATTGTAGTTTGGCCGACTGTGGAGCTATGGAGAGTTCTGTCCTGGTTTTTGCAAAAGTTTGAGCTCCAAATTGAGCTTCCACAGTGCATATTAGTGGGGAAAAATGGTTGGCTTGTGCTGAGGACTCAAAGAGGCTGTGGGATCAATTTGGAGGTCTCTCTTTGAGAAAATTTCAGCACCTCTCTCCTTGGCCTTGGAGGTGAGCTTTTATAAAAATGGTCAATGGTGGCTTTGTGGGTCAATTGAAGGGTGCAAAGTGCTGCCTATGTGGAGGGCAGAGAGGCTCTAAACTTAAAATTGGATGAGGTGGCCTCAAGGTTTGAATTGGGTTTGGATTTAGGAGAGGTGGCTTGCGGTTTTGTTTTCCGGCCACTAGAATGGCCAGCAAGGATAGGGGAGCTGGCCAAGAGATCAGGTGAGCCAGGTGGAGGTTCAATTATCACTTACCCTCAAGGGTTAGTCATAATGGTGAGGATTTTGGCTTACAACCCAAATATGGGCATAAATCCCTTAATTTAGGTACTAATTGTTCCATAGCTTGGTTTTGTTAGTTTTGTAAGGTTTATCCTGGTCCAAAGAAAAGGCTTGGTGGTTGTGCTGATCTTTGGTTGGCTAATTTGACATGGCTAGGTTAATTTTTGGTGAATGGGTCCATGTAAGTCAATTTGGCCAAAGCTTGGGTTTGGGCTAGGCTAGCTATGACCTTGAGCCCAATTAATTGATCAACATTATGTAGATGATTGTTATGAAGACTTTTGGTGAAGACTTGAAATGATTTTGAGTTCAATTGGGGGCTCAATTTAAATGATTTTGAGATTTTGGTCAATTTGGGCATGTTGGGCTAGACTTGGGTATGTTTGGGCTAGGCTTGTGCTAAGTCCAAATTGATTGTTGGGAAATGTGATGAAGAGTTTTCATCATAAATTGGGTGCCATGGGGTTCAATTTGGTGGAACCAAGTCATAAGGCCAAAATTAGGGGTTTGACTTAGATCAAAATTGGGCTTAAAGCATGGCCCAATTGAGGTTGGATTTAGTTTAACTTGGTCGTATGGAAGGTGAATTTGAGTTTAGAATTAAAATTTCAGGAAATTGGGCCAAAATTGATGGACATTTGAGGTAAATTTGGGGAAATTGGACCTTTAATGGCAATTTGGGGGTTTTACTCAAAATGGTCAAATTGGTCAAATTAGGTCATGTAGTAGTTTAGAAAAATGAAATTGGGAATATTTGGAAGGTTTTGGAAATTTTTGCGATTATTTGGAATTTTTGAAATTTTGGGCTAAAGAGGGGCATTTTGGTAATTTAGCAATTTTTTGGTGATTTTGGGTAATTTGGATGTTTTCAAAATGTTTGAAATGGTTTTTGAAAAAAAATTGGGCATTTTGGGTAAATTTGGGAATTTTGGCCAAATTTAGGGTTTTAAGGGTACTTAGGTAATTTGGGGGAGTTTAGTGGCAAAAGGCCAAGTTGAATATTTTGGGTAGAATTGAGCAGCTAGCCACCATAAATGTACTATGGACCAATGGAAACCTCATTTGGGTCCTCTATGTTCTGGTCTTAGCTAAACCCTAGCCTAGGGCCAGAGGGTTTAGGGGACCATCTACATGAGTCTCCCAAAGGATTAAGGGATCAAAGTCAAGGAATTTTGGGTTTAGCGTATTGAGTGATTCTGAGTGAGGTGATTGTAGTGAGTGCCTTAGCTTTAGAACAACACCCAGAGTCAGACCTAAGGGCAAGCAGTCCTATGGGAACTCACCTTGAGCTCCCCCATATTGACCCCACCTACTAAGCGTTAGAGGTTGTGACCAATATGTAGAGCTCCAAGTTAAGTAAAGAGGATTTTAGAATTTCTAATGGTGAGGTTTCCTTTTCTAGTTTTCTAGGAATAGTCAATAGGAAAGACCTATGGCTAGACCCTAGGCTACTAAAGAGGAAAACTAGAACTCACTCAAAAGTGAGGTCAATAAAGTGATAAGTAATTAAGTGTTGGATGGAAGTTGTGTGAAGTATTGATCTTTAATGTCAGAATAATTTGTGATGATTTAATCTTTTACTTCATTTAATTCTTAATTTGGCCAACTAAGATGTTAATATTTATTGTGAGAAAATATAAGATCCAAGATGGTATTGTCTCAGTCAGCTAATAGGAAGAATCATATGAGATTGTATGGATGACAATGTAATTCAGATGGTTTAGTGCAAATAAATAGAGAAATAAACTTTGAAGGGTGTAGAGTTAGAGGGCTTTAGAGTGACTGGCTAAAGTCTCCAATTCAGTTTATTGTTTTAGGTCTTGATATGTGATGTTAGCCCTTAGGTGGAGGGAGAAGAGGGAACTCTAGAGTGAGAGTTAGTATCTTTATTACCTAGCTCGTCTTCGAGACTATTCAAATTTTAAATTAACCAATGTTCTCTATAGCATCTCTAGTAAGAGTAAAGAAAAATATTGCTCCTATTTGGCACAACAGAATTTAAATACTTTGACAATAGAATTCCTATACTTGTTATTAATTCATGATAAGGAAAAAGATATTTTATCTATATACAAAATTTAGTTAAATTTTGTTTGTTGTTTACATTATTTTCAATTATCAAAAATTACTAAAAAGAATTATATTTTCATTCCTATTATAGCATCTATAGTTTGATTAAGAATATTTTTTAAAGTAAAATTTGTAATCTAATTTCTTCTTAAGGATTTGTAGTACTCCTCGTGGTTTCGATATTTTAGGACTTAATTAAAAAGTTCTATATTACTTAATAATGATACATATACTTACGCAATATCTAATAAGCCAAAAACTACCTACTTTTTTATATTTTTATGCTCAATTTTAATGATTTTTAATGATATTACAATTTGGAGGAATTTATTTTGCATATTTTTAGTTTCAAGTACAAGAAATGGACTTTTGAAGAAAATGAAGAAAAAATGGTGCAATTTGGAGTAAAAATGAGCAAAAAGGATAATTTTGACTTTTCACATTTTGATATGTCCTTCTATGCTTAATCTACTTTACTTTTTTCACATGTTTTTGAATAAAATTACGTTTTCATGCTTATTTTGTAGGTGTATCTGTCATGAGTGAAATGCAATTGAAATGCGGGGAAATAGAGCTTAAACGGAGCCAAATAAAGCAAATAGGTTAAGCTACTGCAGGGTGGCGCCTGAGGCGCCAGAATCTAGAGAACTGGTGCCTTAGGTGCAAGAGATGATATAAGATGAAATAAGGTAGTTCGGGACAAATTTTGAGCTGATTTTGAAGGCTCCAAGTGATTAAAACTCTTCATAGAGTGATTCAATGCATCTAAAAATTTTTTAAGGCTCTTTACTGAAGGGATATGTCTCTTGAATCAAAGGACATGTCTTTTGGAATTCAAAAGGTTTGACTTTTGGAGAGAATTTTGTAGGAAATTTTTAAATCTTTTTGGAAGGACGTAGCCTCTAATAAAAGAGAAGGAAGTCTAGGGAAAAAAGGGTGTGTTTGTGTGTGGCGTGAGAGTGAGAGGAAGGCTTTCGAGAAGAGATGATTTTCTTCTAGGGTTGTGTGAGGAGAGGGAATGTGACAGATTTCTTGTTCAATATATTTATAAGAGCAAATTGAGTGTGATTGTAAACAGAGAAAGTGCTTAAAGGGAGCTTCTAGGGATTTTCTTGGGAAGGACTGTGAGATAAGTTGTGTTTTTTTCTTTTTTATTTTGTAAACTTGTTTTTATATATAAAGTCTGTGTTTTGTCGTATCCTTCTCATGAATTCTAAGTTGTTTTCTTTAACCTTCTCCTTACAATGATATTTGGTTTTATGAATAATTGATATTGTTTTATACAGTTTTAAATGTCAATAATGTGTGATAATTTGAACTCTGAACTTTACTTACTTTTCAATTTGTCCAATTGAAAGGTTAAAAATTGTTGAGAAACATATGATCTGAAAAGGTTATGATTTCTACAACTTGGTGAGAGTCGCATTCGGTTCCATGGGAGAGGATGACATCCATTGGGTTGGGTGCAAATAAATAAGGAAATATACTTTGTTGGAAGGGAATTGGAGATATTAAGGTGACAGATTAAAATCCCCAATTTGGTCCAATTGATTGGAAACTAATGTGAGATTGTAGTGGGAGCTCTGGAGTGGCAGCTGGTATCCTTTCAGCCTAACCATGAAATTATGGACCAAACTTTGGATTAGTCAATGTTCTATATGCACTTGAAGACAGTAAAGAATAGGATTGCTAATATTTGGCACAATAAAATTATATATATATATATATATATATATATATATATATATATATATATATATATATATATATATATATATATATATATATATATATATATATATATATATATATATATATATATATA